>VWZZ01001047.1:27874-107466 GCA_013399095.1 Psophia crepitans
AGGAAGGAAGGAAGGAAGGAAGGAAGGAAGGAAGGAAGGAAGGAAGGAAGGAAGGAAGGAAGGAAGGAAAATAGACACACACATGCATATGTATATAGGAATTTGTTTACAGTTCACGTGGGTGCAGCTATAAAATGAAATTTGCCTCCATCAGAGCAAACCCATCATCTACGGAAAAATACTTGGCTAAATTAAAAACTTGAAGTGAAGCCATTTGTTGATTATGGTGGTTTACCAAGTATTTTTTGAGATTATTATCAAATCCAGTGAACTGACATAAAAATTATGATATGAACTTCCTAATAACTATATTATTTAGCAGTGTGCTTGTCATATATATGCGTAAAAAATGGTTGTACAAGACTCTTTTGGTTAACATAATTAAATATGCACTAAATATAATGAGATTAAACTTTGTTAGCAGTAAAAAATACAGTAATAAGAAGAAACTGAGCCCAGGCAGTCAACATATATTTCTGTTAGAGCCAACGCTACACTGACTCAGTTCTGTTCTGTGCCCTCACATTTTAATGTGGGTTTTTTTAGAAAAATAATTTTATGTGCTTATTTTGTAAAAAGACTGAATAGCTAAGCAAGATAAATCAATGTATCGAAAGATTCACCTGCATTTTGCACGTAAAACTTAACTGTGCTCAGAAACTAGTACTTGAGCACTCATATTCACCTTTTACATACAAAGTCAGTACCTTTCCAAAAGCTGCTGTAGAATTCTTCATTTACAGCTAAAATCTGCAGCTGGTGTCTAAGGAAACCCACATTAAAATTCTGATTTCAGTGGAAGTGAGGTCTGAAATCTGTCACTGAAAGCAGAATTTAGTCTGAGGTAGGACTGTAGGTA
Organism: Psophia crepitans; assembly: GCA_013399095.1. Taxonomy (NCBI): domain Eukaryota; kingdom Metazoa; phylum Chordata; class Aves; order Gruiformes; family Psophiidae; genus Psophia; species Psophia crepitans. The sequence goes on from VWZZ01001047.1 coordinate 28,734, forward strand.
TCTCTACAATGGAACATTCAGTGTCCTAGAAGTGAATTAGGTGTTTAAATAGAAAATCAAAACTGGTTGAAGATGTGGGATACTCGAGTTACACTGGCTAACGCAGAGCCCTCAACTACAGCAGAAATTAAATCCTGGTGTTGCAGACCGTGGGTTCACAGACTCATTTGCCTGTGGTCTTTTCTCTTGATCTCCACTGGAAATTATCTTCCCCAACACATCACAGTTTCCAAAAACGGGACAGACATGGTTCACCCCTCTGCAGACCCTCTGTGCCCGCCAGGCAGGGAGAAAAGGGAGGCTTTCCTCTCACTCTGTGTTGACTGTGCTGTGAACAGCACTATGCTAATTTAGTGATAGCAGCCTGACAGAACAGATTATATGCGATCCCACCATTAATTAGTAGTTATTCCTTCCTGCTTCGGAAGAGTTCAGTGCAATCACATCAGCGATCTCACGGCCGCCCAACCCACCGCATTGGGCACACCCTGCGCACTGAGAAGCTGTGCGCCGAGAGTGGCGATCCCCCAAGCCAGGTTGAAACAGAGGGTCCTGGGGTTTTAACCACGGCAACTTGAAGTCCAAGCTGAAAATCTCACAGCATTAAGGTAAATTTGCTTTTTCTTTTTTTCCTGTCTCCTTGTGAGCATAGGTTTTCCTTATCCCCTTTAATTTGTGAGGGGTTTTTTGTGGTGTGGTTTTTTTGTTTGGATTTTTTTTTTTTTGGCAGGTGATAAAACTGCCACAGTAACACAAGGGTGCGCTTGCACGTGGTGCTGACAGATGTTATGTGCATTCATAGAGGGCCTATCACAGCAGCATCTGCAGGGAGCAGGACATAGGCAACTGGGTAGCATCAGTCCATGGAAACAGGCGTTCACCATCCTCTGCCTCTCTCAGCTGAATGAAGACAGTGTTGGAGACAGGGAATGCTCTTTGGTGGAATGGCTGTCCCACTGCACATCTGGATCACTCCCGCACACTATGATTCTGTTATGATTCCCAAGACCTTTGGGGAAAGGAGGGGGTTGGTGCTGTTTGTTCTAGTTTTGCAAAGGACTAGCCAGTGCGGGAAGGGAGAAAGGGAGCACAGGACACTCAGCTTTCTGCCCTCCTCCATGAGGAGGTCTCCTGCAGAGCCCTGGGGCCTGTCTGCCATCACTGGGTTGTAGAAAGTCACCGCTGCTCAGGCCCAGGGTTGTATGTGTTTGGAGAATCAATGTAATGGGAATTATTGGAGAAGGTAAGAAACCTGTGAAGTTCCTACAACGTCAGAAGAAATCACCAGCCTTCAGCAGCTGAGCGCTCATGCTGACAGGTATTCCAGTTTTCAACAGCTCATGCTTCCCTTCACATATATCAGGTCAGTACATCCATGCTGTGTGAGGCAGTCCTTGGGGAGGCTGTAGAGAGCTCCTCCAGGCATGGGAGGGATTTTCTGGCTGTTCAGGCTGAAGTGTTGTCTGTCACCTTCAACCACTGCCCTGAGTGCTCTGTGCTGGTATCCCGAGAACCTTTCTCTGCTTGTTTTACTTCAGTTAAGAGTGAACTGAACTTGGGCCACAGGCAACACAGGGCATGTCTTGAGCCTCACACTGGCTTCTTTCCCTTCTTCTGCCCCTTTCAGATGATGTTACAGCATGGTGGGCGCTAGAGACAGGCTAAGGGACAGAGCTCAGCAACATGGTGCTCAGAAAGACAGCTCATGTCCACTTACGCATTTCCAGAATCACACAGAAAATGTACACCACGTCCTACCCAGGAAGGGAATTAAATTAAACGTGTGGCATCGCTGAACTATCTCAGAATTTCAGTAGTAATTATGAATAATAAATAAAGCTCCTTTGATGCTTTATTTGAAAGGTCCAAATATCTGTCTAGGCTCACCAAGCAATCGCTCACCAGCAACAGCACACATGAATGTCATGAACAAAAGTGTCCATGACCATACGGATAATTTAGGAATAAAATACAACTCTGAATCATGCAATTATTTGTAGTCAGATCATTCAAGACATTTTGTACAACCAAACTATTAAGATACAGCAAACACAAGAAATGAGTGGAGGAAAAAAGTGAAAGTTTGTAATCCAAGATCATGAGTATATCTACTTTGATTTTTGTCTCTCAAGTACATAAAAAAGAAAAACATCTGCCAGAGCCAGAGGGAAGTTTAACTGGTTTAGCACATGCTGTTAACTTGAGTTAGTGAATGCAATAGGGGCCTGGCGATGGAGCTACATTAAAACTTCTGGGCAGAGACACAGGTAAATGGGACTCGTCTGGCTCTGCTGGGGCAGATCTCAGCACCCAACATGTGTTACATTTGAAGAACAAGTAGTAAGATCAGAGAGAAGACAATATAGTTCCAACTCCGTTACTGGATCTTTTTATTCTTTTCTTCTCAGGAAAGTAAAAAAGGAAACAAAATAAGTAGTCTGAAGAACATTTGAGGCTGTCAATTCAGGTTCAATAAATGCTCCTGTGTTACTGCCAGGTTTAAAGCTGACATTATTTCTCTTCTATTTTTTGGGAGATGGTAAGAAACCCCAAAACCACAAACCCAAACCCTAATAATGGAATCTTACAACTGAAAGTCACTTGCAGGCTGAGGAATTGCCTGACCCACCCTCTGGGAAGCAGAAACACCAAAGGTTTTAGGTGACCTTTTCAAGGGCAAATGTTCTCCCACCCTTTTTTGCAGCAAAGCATCATGGGAATGTCTATACAAGAACACACAATTCACAATAAATCAATTTCAGAATAGTTATCAAGATGAAGCTTCAGGGTTAAAAACAAATAACAGAACAAAAAAGAGGAACAAATACAGAGATTCAAAGCTGCAAGGAGTGTATATTATGATGAGATTTACGCATCACTTAGTGGTTCCCCAGCAGAAGGGAGGTTCCAGCTGCAAATGCTGAAGGAATATAGCACATTCAAAGGGTAAAAGGTGCAGGGAAGAACAAAGACAAGACCAAGACAAGGTAGCAGCAGAAGAGGGAAGAAAGCAGAGAGGACCTGGGGTTTCATTCAGAGGTTGGACAGGGGGAACCACTGATTTGGGTGGCAGTGGCTGGTCTGGGTTTAGATGGAGCCAGGAAGCTGCAGGTGATTTGACTGTTGTGGTCTGTGATGGCTACAACGCAGGAAGGGACAAGTTGCCCACACTCAGCTGCTAATCTGGGGCCAAGAAAATCAAAAGGAGAAGAGAGGTAGGGCAGAGGAGTCGGAATGGCTGGAGGGACAGGGCTGAGCAGAGAGGGGCCATGGAGGGGCCATTTCTCACCATGGAGGAAGTGAAGAAACATCTCCAGGCTGGAATGAGATGGTGGAAACAAAGGGAAAATCAGAGGAGTGTCTTTGAATAGCATCCAAATACTTGAAACTGGCTAAAGAATGGCACGGGGCATCCCCAAGTTTATTAGGTTGAGGGCTGGATAGAGAGGAGCCAGTAAATGTGCTGAACCATATGCAGAGACAAATGAAAATCATGGTTTTTCAGAGCTCAGCAAGAACACTGTCAGAATGGTGTTAACACATGTGAAACTGTTTGGGTACAAAGACCAAATCCAGGGAGGCTTTGGAGGAACTCTGGAGGGCTGCTCTCACCCTTTAGAGGAATGACCAGACAGGTTATATGGTGGTGATGGGCTGCCCTAGACATCTTCTGAGGTGTCACTATGGGACTACGTCAGTGCTGGTCCATGCTGTGGCGGGTGTAGGGACATGAAAGGTGCTCTGGGTTTCATAAGTTCCTAGAGTCAGAGAAATGTCACGTTTCGACGGTAAAATAAACAGTATTTGGAAGGGTGTGAGAACAACCACCAGAAGTGGTTTAGAAAGAGGTGCTTCTGTTTATGAAACAGGGCAGTGGGAGTCCTGAATCTCTAAATGGTCTTTGCCTGTCCTGCATACTAGAAATGAAAGAGACATTGTGCAGGGGCTTCTGTAGGTTACCCCAACCAGATCCATGGGCTGGACAGCTTTGCTTAGCTGTGAACCCAAACTCTGGCCACATATTGTTACGACGAAATCTTGTCGGCTTGGGAGCCCTTGCCCCACCTTCACTGTCCTCTTAACCTGTCTTGGAAGGGTGCACAAGCAGCACTATAAGTTGAGTGGGTTGGCTGACAAGAGTGACTTTTCTTCGGTTATCAGTTTTACTGTTTTGGTTGGTTAAATCTGACAGCACCTTGCGGATGTGGAAGGGAGAAAGGAGCAATCAGACATGGGGAAACACAAGGTCGATAGGTAAAATTATAAAAGACTGGGCCATATTTCATTGTGTGAACTATTTAAAAATATGGTCCTATGTTTAATGTTAATGGAAACCATCATTCATGCACCATCGCCATAGGAACATTTCTATTAACATTAAACATACTTTGATACCAGTAAATGTTACTGGCTGGCAGAGGAAAGTTACAACATGTGTAATTTTACTCTTTGTTTTCTCTTACCATGTGTAGGTGTCTGGGTGGCACTGTTTAGTATCAGGTGATTATAATTTTGTTCTTGGTCATCTGAAATTCACAGAAAAAAAAAAAATCCCTTTAAGAAACAACTTAGCATACCCACAGATCTGCAGATGATAATTACAGCTCACAGTATTCACAGGAAATCTCAGCATGATTAAAGAAAGGAGAAGAAAATGCTTAAGAAAGCAGAAGATTGTGTTATGTAGTTCACTTAAAATTCCAGATGCAAGAAGAACATGATAATGGGAAACTGCTCCCCTTCTGCTGAGCCTGCAAATTAGTTATCTGCAAAGGTAAGAAGCGTATCCAGACAGGAACAAACCACAACTGCTTTACCAACATCAGTGGTGTGTTCCTGGGAACTGCTGGAACCTCGCAGCCCCTACTCCACTGCTCCATTGCCATCCAGCACAGAGGTTTTCAGGAAGTTAGCCCCAACTGTACGAAAAACAGACTCTCCCGTTGTGACCACAACCACAACAATAATGTCCTGTGTGAGTTCAAGGAAAGATCAAGTAAGTGGCCTCATAAGCGCCGGAAGCAGAGTTAAACAGCTGCACATGGACTGTAGATCTCCCTCCCCTGGGCAGTGAGAATCTTGTAAGACCTGATGCATTCAGTATTAAATGCACCATGCTGCAAAACAAGAGGCATGATCAATGGCAGACCCATCAATGGCAGAACAACTGCTACCGTTGTGGTTAGTAACTACCCTTTGGGTTGGACAATAACTTTCTCACTGTAAAAAAACCCATTACATAAGTGACTGCTGATAAACTTCTATCATCTTTAGTTTCCAGACAAGACTTCAGCAAGGTATGAACTCTTTGTCCAGATCTTTACAACCTGTTATGGAACTGTAGCAATGTAGGGTAAGAAGAGATTTCAAGAAATCTTCTTGCATGTCATGCTCTCCTAGTGCAGGATGGGCTAGTCTGATGTCCAGTCTGCTATTCTTAAAAAAACTGTCATTGATATTTCACTTTCTCCCCAGAAGATCTGTTCCATTAAGTCTTTCTTACTGCTTTTTAGGCCAATTGCTTCTTTTCTACCAGGGACATGGAGAAAATCCCCCTCACTTTTGCAATAGCTCTTTATGACAAAGCTGTTAGTATGCATTCCCTTAACTTTACTCTTCAAGGTAAACAGTGCCATTTCCTTGATGTTTCCCCATAAAACTTGCTTTGCCTTTAATTATTGTCATGCCAGCATCCTGTGTTCTCTCCAGTTGACCTAGCTCCTTCTCAAGTTTGGGATACAATCTGGTACATGTTTCTGAGAAGAGACCTCACCGGCACAGAGTGGAGTGGTTGGATTTTTCCCAGTCATTTTCTCTTATTCATACAAACTTGGTGATATTTTTGGTTTCCTCCTTCATGTAAAGTTTGTGATCCTTTTATTGCTTTTCCAAAGAACTGCTACCTGTCCAATTGTTCTTCAGCATACACAAGGCTTTTTAGCATTCCTGTTTCAGTCCAATGCATATCATTTTTCTCCATTTAATCAATTTATTTTCAGTCTATTTCTCCAATTTGTCAAGAACATTCTAAATTCTAATCCCATCCCCTAACAGACTTATGGTCATCTAAGCTTCATATCATCTGCAAATTTAATAAGCAAATTCCTTTTCCACCAGTAACAAAAAAACTAAATGCAGAACCACATCAGTCCATCCTTCTACTGATATTTAGTTACCTTCTATGGTTAGTCAGCCATTATGGCATCTATCCTATAGAGGTTCATTACGGACATGCTTCTCAAATTAGTCTCACATTACTTTCCCAGAAACTGCTGAAAATCTTGCTAAGGTCATGATCGTGAATATAAGCTATTTCTCCCTGGCCACAAAACACAGTGAAAATGTAAAAATAAGATTAGCTTGACATGATTTGTTTCTGAGAAGTCCATGCTGGCTGTTACTTTATCTCTCTGGAAACTCATCTCCCTGCACAGCCTGCTGAATGTCTGTGTACAGCCAGGATTAAAATCAGAGGTTATTTATTTGGATGACAACAGACTGTACACCTTAGATTGCTTGCTTTTCCATCTAGAAAATAGGCACTCATTATACACAGAGACAGCTGAAAATATAGAAAGGATATTAGCCTAGCTACCAGTATGTGATGAGCAAACCTTGAAGGGAGACCAGGTTCACATCGACACTGAAAGTGCCCTTGAAGAAGTGGCCGACAGGTCGCCTAAGTTAGAATTTTCCTTTGGATCCTCCACTGCTAGTTGACCAAGCAAAAACCCTGCAGTAACTGCTTTTGTGACTTTACTTCAGTTTCTGTTCCTCCACATACTCTACTTTCACTTTAACGTGAAAACTGCACCAGAGGATGGGTGGGACAAAATACCCTCAATATTTCTGGAATCCCTGTAACCATCCAGCGGGATTTGCAGAGATATGGGATCAGGTAGGACACTTTTCGTCTGGTTTCTAGCAAGAATGATACAGAATCCCACTAATCTAATCCCTGCATTAGATTTTAACTGTTTCTAGAGTTCAAACAGACCTTTTCAGTAATATGATTTTAAAAGGCTGTATGTGATGCTAAGTCTGATACATGCCTAAAAGAAATAGTTGCCTTATTTTTAGTCTTTGTTACCAAAAACCACAATATACTTTAGGTTTCAACTGAAACACCTGGCTTCAACTCCTATAGATATTTCCTATTTTTTGGTGGGACTAAGAAAACAATGTATTACTAGAAAACTCTTCCACACATAGATATTTCTAGATCAGGAGGCTTGCCAATCGTCAGCATGATTGTTCTATTAGATAATCTAAACTTTCTGTGCCTCTGAAAAGCTGTGGGTCTGGGCTGGTCTGTATAGATTTAATCAGATTCGGTTCATGACATTGTCAAGCAGAAATGTGTTTGGAATATTACTGTTGAACTGGTGTCTAGTCATTATAGCCAGCAACGGGGCTGCTGGAACTGCCAGACACACAGCTTTGGAGCAGTCTCCTCTGTGTAGAATTTTTAGGGTTTTGGTTGCAAAGGCAGCTGTTCTGTACGGCGCATGTTAGGGATATCTGTGTCCTGAGAACAACTGTTTGTCTCTTACAGCTGGTTTTCTGTTATCAAGTTCATAAAATCACAGATCACTGAGACTGGAGGCACCTCTGGAGATCATCTAGTCCAACCCACTGCTCAAAGCAGGGTCAATCAGAATGGGTTGCCCGGGACCATGTTCATTAGGGTTTTGAATATCTCCAAGGATGTAAACTTCGAATCTTCTCTGCAAATCCTCTTCCAGTGTTCACCCTCATAGTAAGAGATGCTTTTTCTTACATTTAAGTGAAATTTTCTGTATTGAGCACACAATTTGTGCTCATTGCCTCTTGTCCTGTCACTGAACACCACTGAGAAGAGCCTGGCTCTATGTTCTTTACTAACCCATCATATTTTTACATACATTGATGAGATCCTCTTAAGCTTTCTCTTCTCCAGGCTGAAAAGACCCAGCTCCCAGCCTCTCCCATTACAACAGATATTCCAGTCCCTTGACCTGCTAACCAACACTCCTCCAAATGCAGTCCAGGATGCTGGTGGCCACAAGGATGTATTGCTAGCTCATGTTCAACTTGGTGTCCATCACGCATTTTATTTATTTTACCCACCATTTATTACCTTATTCATAAATTATTAGCTCTGTTTTTGAAAGTTGTAAACTAGGCAGTGAGTAACAAGCCTATTGTATTTTTGATGACCTCTCCTTGTCATTTGCAGCTGATAAGTTCACTGAGCATGACTGAATTGCTCTACAGCCACTTCTTTCCTGAAAGCCTTAGGAAAGTGAGATATTGCCCCATCCAAGGTCTCCATCCTTCCACACGCTTTGTATAGTAGCCTGTGGTTCCTGTGCTAGTCCCTCTGGGTCTCAGCCAGGTCTAGGGCTGCAGTCACACAGGGTAGCTAAGGACAGCAAGGACTTCCAGCCTGGCTACAGCAAAGCTAATTTACAAATCAAATGGCAGAAAACATTCAAAAATCCAAATTGTTTGTCCTCTTCTCAAAGTTGCTTACACACTACAGATAAAAGGTTACACAGAGATGGAGACACTTGTGTGTGTGAAATGCAGGCATTTAAAAGAGTAGCAGACATAATTTGAACACATTAATTGTTCCAGAAGGGAAGCAACAGAGGTTTCTCTCTCCTGTACTCCAATGAAGTCACTTACTCTCACAATCTCACTCCTGGGTGAAATTGTGTCTTGACTGAGGACAATTACACCTGCATCTACACGAATAGGAACTTCAGTGTTCTGATTCTGATCAGCTTTCCATTTCAACTCAAATATTTTCTTTTTTCCCTTCCCTTCCCTTCCCCCACCCTCCCTCCGTTGTCTCCNNNTTTGAGGCTACTGCTTAAGAAATGGCACCGAAAATAGTCAGACCCTGAATTATTGACATTTTCATGTGGCTGAGCTAATCAGGCATCTGAATGCAGCATTGGGCTTCATTTACCACTTCTGTAGCCTATTGTAAACACTTTCTAAGCAATAAAATGCTTAAAAATGGTGGCTGAGCCTTCCTACACCTCTCCAGGTTTAACAAGATAATGCTGTTAATTGTGAAGTGCCAGTTAGGCAGAAGCGTATCTATTGTAGAGACAAGGATCTGAGTTCAAAGCTATTTACTAGGAAACTCTGTTAGAGAAATAAAGGATTCACCGTGCTCTGAATTGCCAGACCACAATGCAAAACGTCTGAGCACAGCTGGAGGCGTGATCGGATACAATACCAGCAGAAAGAATGGGATGTTTTACTGGCAGAAGGGAAAGCAGTGCTCCCACCCGCTCTGCGGTCCAGGAGAAGACACGTGGACAGACAGGGGGTTTAAGGGCTTCAGGTTTTTTTCCAGAGGAAATGGGTTCAAATAGTGAGGACAGAACAAAATCCTGCATCCCACGCAATTATATCTGTGGTCTGTATGTGAATCCAGTGACCACTGCTCTGGGAAATACGTTTCACCCACATGGGGAAGGGGAGTCTGTGATGCAATGCATCTATGAAAGGAGAAGGAGGAATGAGGTACTGCAGGGAGAAAGAGAGATCTGTCGGTAGTGGGAAACGCTAAGGGACAAATTTCTGCCTAGATGGCCTTGCTGCCATGCTGAGGTGACCCTTCCGCTGCAGCTACCAACCTGTCTAAGCACCCCAGAAGCTCTCCATGCTGCTGGGTGGGATTCACAGGTAAGTACCTGCATTAGCTTAGAGTACGGTGAAACCAACGCAAATGTGGGCTGTTGCTGACAGGAGCAGGGCAGCCCCATCTCCTGCCCTGGCGGTGTCCCTGCAGGAGAGAACCTGGGGAAGTCACCCAGCTGATCACACAACATGCACAGTATGTTCAGCCAGAGCGGTCCCCAACAAGGCTCCCCACCCTGCACCCCCATGGCCACCAGTGCCAGCACCCATGGAGCCTAGCACCCTACTTTTGCTGGTGACAGTGACCTCTTGGACCCTCAAAAGGAGAAATCTTGTTCCAGGTTCAGCACCTCAGAAAGCAAATGAGCCTGTGCACCACTGCCGAGTCCTTGCTGTCTCTCCTCTCCCTGTTGCTTCCTCATATTTCTCCATGTCTCTCCATGGAGGTGACACTCAGATGGGCTGGCAGCCCAACACGGTCAGGAAGAGGTGGCTTCTGCTGGTCAGAGCTCAGGCAGCTGTGTGAGAAGGGTTCCAGTGATCTCTTAAACTTCCCCAAGAGCCTCTGTCCTTGTTGTCCTCAGCCTGTGTTTGAAGTTGGAGAGGAGGGATCCCTCTATTAATTCCTGAAATTTCAGTGACACTGCATGTGCATTTTTGAAAAGACTAGTCTCGCGTCAGCCCTGGCATCAAACGACTGATTTCAAGAAGCTGAAGCATCTTTTCCACAGAGTGTGATAAACCACGATAATTTTCCCAGTGAATACGAAGAGTGCTTTATGGCCCTGCAGCAGCTGAGTGACTTTGGTGTTGGGGCAACACCAGCTCCCTCAGATGTCTCTGGGCAATGGTCACCATGAGTGCCCAGAGCAAGTTGGCATCTGGCCCTAGGGACCTGAGAGCACCCCTAATGGGCAACTGAAATGAGAACATCTGAGTTAGCTCCAGGGGTGGGCTGGTGCTGGACAGACCTTCATCCCCTTCTTTGCAGAGGCAGGTCTCCTCCTCTGCTGAGGTATCAATCTCAGCATGGAAAGGAGCTCTCCTTCCCATTGTCATCACTGACAGCTCTGATTTGCAGCATAAATCACTAACTGGATTCTTGGTCTCAAGGCATGAAGCCCCAGTGAAGAAAACTTACAATAGTCCCCAAAGAGTTCCCATTGCACTTCCTATCCAGGAGATCCTCTTAATCTTTTTGCATAAGAACTTAACCTTTCCTTTGGTACTTGGTTTTATTCTTCTCTAGGGAACGTTGTTGCAGTCTCAGGTATTTTGTATATGTTTATTGTTAATAAAAACTAGATTTATTGTGTTCTGTAATGGAAAAAATATCAAGTGTCAGAACATAGAAAGAAAGCGCTGTATTTTCCAGCCTGTCTTTCCTAATAAAGTTCATTATAAAAACTGCAAAGCAAGGATATTTTTAATATATGCCAACTATATTACAGATATATGATAGTTCTGACAGTCATGCAATATTTTGCATTAGTTTTACAGTATTTATTAAAGTACTGGGAGCTGCTCTGAAATCTACAGTCGACAGGACAAACAAAATGGACTAAACCAGAGAGATCAGCCCACGGAATACAACCCCTTGCCTCCTGCCCCTCTGGTCTTTTCAGCAACCTCAGCATTTGCCTACCTTCAGCTTTATTCCCCAGCTGAGATTTTCAGAGAGGAATGTAACAAGCGGTTTATTTTTCTGATGACAAGATAACTGTTTGGCATTTGCACTAATGAAGAGAAAATCTCTTTCAAGGGCTAATCTTCCAGAGTGCTCAAATAAGACAAAAGATTTCAGGCTTTAGGAATGGAAAGAAATGCAGACCCTAAGGCAAGGAAGAACACAGACTAAAAACTGATGATGAGAACGTAAACACTTCCAGCATAAAGTTGCCCATTTATCATCTGCCTGCCCCCCTCTAGCGTATTCTATTCGCAGTTTGTGGTCCAGAGGGGAATTCTTGAGCAAACGTCCTTTAACTGCTGCCACGCAGGTCAAGCAAAGGGTGCCTGGGCAAGGGGAGCAGGCACCAGCCCTCTGCTACGCAAAGTCTTGTCCCATCAGTTTAGATCAGACAGAGATGGTGGCAGCCAGCAGCTCCAGCACGGGGGGCCACCCCAGGGAACTGGGGAGGCCAAGCCCATGGTCCCCTCCTAAAGGGGATCTGCCCAGACAGCCAGGATGCTGCAGTGCCTCATCAGAGGTGATGAGCATGTGAATACTTAGCCTAACAGATCATTAAATCCCAGCTGTCTTTCATGTACATTAGCCAACAACTAATTACTTTATACTTTTAGGCTGTGAATATCCTGCTTGCAGAGGGTTTCTGCACCTGGCTGACGATACCCGAACAAACTGACCCCTAAAAAAAGGGACTGCAGCAAGGGGCACACAAGACAAAAACAAAAATTAAGCTACTAGTAAAGTCAGCATGTCAGTCATTAAAGGGGGTGGAAATGCCAGATTAAAGGCTGTCCCCAAACCCTTAATTTGATATTCATTATGTCAGGTTTTTGTTCTACCATTCCAGCCTGTTTTTCAACTGTAATCCTGTGACTCATTCATTGAACAGGATGCTCAGGGAATAAGGCAGCTATTCAAGAGTTATTTTAATCCTCATTAAGCGGTGAATGGCCCTGTTCTTTAGTATCCCACGCCATCCAAATCCTGCGCTGATTATGGAACTGTGATTTTCCACGCAGGCTTTCCTCTAGTGCTCATTTAAGCCTCACAAACAGCTTCCAGACTCCCATGGCAGGTAGGGTGGGGTCCGTCAGCCCGGATTTAAGCTGAGCCACAGAGCAGTTGTACTTGCATCTGCAAGGTTTTATTACTTTTGAGGAACACTCAGGTCAGTTTTTTTCAGATCACACAAGGGATTTTTAATAGGATTTTGCAAGCATAAATCAGATGCTAATTAATCATACCGCTTTTGTGGGGAAGAGAAGGCAGGTGCAACTGTTCCTGGTTTAGATGTGGGGAAAATGATGAAGGCAGGTGGAATCACTTCCCTGTGGCCACACAGTAGCACGAGGAGGACTGGAAATTCTCCCCCAGCCCAGTTCAACCCCAGGCTCGTTACTCTCCATCACAACCCTGCTGGCCACTGCAGTGAGAGCACACCCTGCCCGACTGTGGCTGTGGCAGCTCGCTGGAGCTTGGTACTTCCGAAAATCATGTTGCAGGTGTTTGAAACTTAAGGAACAAGAAGCCAAAGTGACTTTGAAAGGCTCTCATTAACTGACTAGCTCAGCTTCCCATGAGGCAGACCCTGGTCTTTCACCCACATCAACAGAGACTCCCAGGAGTGCCCCAGCATCCCCCGACAGGAGCTCCTGTCCCACTCGTCCTGCTGTGCTCCCCCCACCCGAGCAGCATCGCTGAGGGCAGCCAAAGCTGTTGCCACCAGCATGGTTGCGTGGATGCTGTCTGCTTTGCTGGCATAGCAAGGTCAGGCAGGAGGAGGGCAGTGTTTCTCACCCCTGGAGCTGCTGCAGCCTTGCCAGCAGGGTTCATCACAAGAAAGACATCGAGACCCTGGAGCATGTCCAGAGAAGGGCAACGAAACTGGTGAAGGGGCTGGAGCACAGGTCTGATGAGGAGCAGCTGAAGGAACTGGGCTTGTTTAGTCTGGAGAAGAGGAGGCTCAGGGGAGACCTCATTGCCCTCTACAACTACCTGAAAGAGAGTTGTGGTGAGCTGGGGGTCGGCCTCTTCTCGCAGATAACTAGTGACAGGACAAGGGGNTAATAGGGGTGTGTGTGGGGGGTTGGTTGGACTGGATGATCCTTGAGGTCTCTTTCAACCTTAATGATTCTATTCTATTCTATTCTATTCTATTCTATTCTATTCGCGCTGTGCACTGGCCTGCAGGAGCTCCCTGCCAGTGCCACCTGGACACCAGCGAGGTGCTCACCCTGCCCGCCTCCTCGGGCTATTATTTGGTGCCTCGCGCTTCTCACATCTTGGGACTGCTGCTCCTGAGCTGCTCTGTCCAAGCAGTGCTCAAGGCAGATGTTTTATTTGTAAAATTTCCACCAAGTAACTAAAACCCGTATGAGTTAACGTTTCACAGGAAACTTCAATTCAGCCATTTACTACTCTTTGACCTCTTGTTTTTACAGTTTAAATGGAAGTGTTTCTAAACTGTAAGTACTTTTACGTACTTACAGACAGAGTTTAGTTTACCCACAAAAGGAAGGAAATAGCAGAAACCATCACTCTGGATGAAGTGCTCTCTCTAACTGAGCACGTGCCAGATGGAAAATGATGGTTTTACTGTTGACCTTGCCACAAAAAGTGTTTCTTATCAGTAGGTTTTTTGGGGGGTTTGGGATTTTTTTTTATGTGAGTGTGCGTGTATATCTACAGGCACGTAACACGAGTGCATGTGCTATGTGCACGCAGATGCTGGTGCGTACATGTATGTACCGCCTGGTCCTTATGGTGGAAAAGCAGGGGAGACAGGGCATTTCACTTTTTTATCCTCATGACTTTGCGACAGGTAGGTATGTGCATGGCAGCCATGACTGCTTCAAAACAGCGGGTATTGTTCGTTTGTTCTTTTAAGGCTATAGGGAATGGCTTAAATGAGCTGTAAGAAATCAAGGAGGAGGAGAATGTAAAGCTGCAGGTGGAAAATATTCAGCTGCGATGGGCACTGAAGTTCTGGAGGTTACACCCAACCAGTTCAGAAAATCAGCATGGCCCACTGGCCTGCACCAAAAACCAGGTAGAAATAATCCTTCTTCCCCAAACATCTGGGTAAAAATGGGTGGCATGAGGAGGACCCTCTCACACAACACTCACAAAACTGTGTCTCCTCTGCTGAAAGCATACACAAACTGACACACTCATTCAGAGTGGATTCTCTTCCTCCCACACACACTTTATATCCAGTGATGAAACAGGTACCACGTACACCATGCCCACTCATGAACTCCCTACACACAAGCACATTTCTCCTTCCCAGTACATTTATGTAGATACTCACTGACTCTTTCAAAAGCATCAAAATGCCAAATTTCAAAAGCAAACTCTGTGAAAGAGCTTGGTATGAGGAAAATGGAACTTCTGTTTTCAAGCAACTACAGCTAAAAGGTACACCTACAGAAGAACGAAACCACAAGAAGAGTATTTCCGAATCTTGGCTAAAATGTTATTTTAAAACACAGCAACATCGCAGTGAAGATAAAGGTTACATGGTGCTCCAAATACCTTTCTCCAAGGAAACTGATACCTTTTGAAGCATCTTTGGAAAGGCTGTTTTCTTGATGAAGAAACGTTTTTTCCCTCCATGTAGACAACAGAGTATGAGGTCTGTCAAAAAGGGCAGCTTTTCCCAGTGCTAACAGAGCCACGTTAGACTCACCAGCAGGAGCTTCTGAGAAAGAGACCTGTCCTGCATGGGAATCTCTCAACAGCAATGTCTCTGCTTTTAGAGAGCCATAACTACGGCGACCCCCATCCCCCAAACAGGAATGTTTGGACTCGCTTTTGGTCTGAAGTTTAAAGTCTCTCCATACCATTTCATGTTTTATTTGCTCTGATTTTCTTTCTTTTTTTTAAATTTACTTAGTGCTACCTTTTCTTGTGTAAACTCTCTTTTGCAGCATAAACCGGGAAAAAGAAGCAGTGAAATGAATAGAAGAAATCCAGACGAAGAGAAAGAGCAAGGCCTTTTTTTCTGGGAGAGAAAGCTCTGCACGGCTGGTGGCAAATCCCATAGGACAAACTTAGCTGGTGTTGACAGTCAGTGCCTGGGATCCCCTCTGTGTTTGAGAACTTCACACTGACTTTCCAAACACAAAGTAATTAGATAAATATGGACTGGTTTTCTCAAAAATCAAACAGCTGAGCAGGCTGCATGACTAACATTAGACAGCAATGCACAAACAGCATCTGGGGGAGCAGTCCTGGATGCTAACCTTTGAAACGCGCTTAAAATACGCAGATCACGGTGAAAACATATGGTCAGAATAGAACAAAATGTGTCCTTTAAAGGGCATTTCTGAAGATGAAGTTGATTTTAGAAAATATAAATAGCCTGGGTTTCTGAAGCAGGATTAGTTAAATGCAATCTTTTGTGGAACACAGCCAGCTATTGCACATTCAGAGTGGAGAGATAATTATGCTAATACCTTTGGAAAAAACACATGGTCGCTTTTCACCCCATGGTACTGGCAGAAAGGAGAAGGAAAGGGAACACAAAGTCCTTCCCCTGTTCTTCACGAAGTCTAAAGAGAAACAAAACCTGAGCATGAAAATTCTGCAAGAGGGGCTCTCCAGCGAGTGTAGCGGGGCAGGACTGCGCTTCGGCTTTGAGAGCAGCAGTCACAGACCTGTGCTGCTGTCACTGCTGTACCTCAGGGAACAGCAGGCGTGCCTAGCTGCCCCATCTTACCCTCTCTTTGCACTGAAAAGACACAAGATTTAGCAGAAAGCTAAAAACAAGCCTCCTTGTTTGGTACTCTCTGTGCATAATTCACAGAAAAAAGAACCTTATTTGGATTCCCATGGAACCAAAGGCTCGGAAGAGGTGCCTGTCCTGCCACCCGGGGCAGTACCCAGGGACCACAGCGCGGAGGGTGGGCTGCCAGCTTCCACCGAGCAGACCAGAGTCCCGAAGGGCTTTTCAGCCTCTGTTCTACCTTAGGAATGATAAATGTGCCACGTTATAACCAACACGATGATCAAGATAAGCAGACTCTTAACCCATCAACGGACGTCAAATCACTCTCAAGTCATAGAAATTCACTTGCCCTTAATCTGCCAGGAGGACCTGGCCAGCCTCAGGGTGGTGGGACAGAGAAGCAGGGACTTTCTCTTATGACACAGCTTTCTGCTAGGGGCCACGAACAAGAAGGTGTGTGTCACAATTGTTCGAAGTATATTTTGTCCTGTTGCTGATTTCTGGCATTTTCTATTCCTAGATGCAGGACTTGTTTGCCTGCTTGTTAACTGCTAAACATGGCTTTGGGCCAGTACTTTATAGCCAATTAAGATCCAGATACAATCTAACACTGATCATATTCTTAACTTTAAGCATATAAGTGAAGTCACTAGCACTAATCAAGCACTTAAAATGAACCATGGGCATAAGTGCTTTATTAAGGAAAAAGGAAAGTGGCACTATGTTAAGGAAGAACTAAAAGCTCTATTTAAATCCATCCCTAATCCTAGCAGCAATTAAACAGATGGTTAACTTTAAGCATCTGCTTAAGTCTAACTGAAGTCACATTAAACAGTGGCTTTCAAAATAGCACTTCAGTAGAAATATCTGTATACGACAGTGTCAATATCTAGCTTTTTACTATTAATTACCTTTTCTGTTCTTGCAGTGTTTCCATTCCATCAGACTTGATATGGGAGAAGGTGCCACACACTCTTTGAAGGAGCTGAGGACAGATGTACTAAGTCTGAACACCAGCAGTACTGTGTTCCTCCTTGTACGAAACACAGATCCTTGGATATTTTATACATGCTTATTATTTTATTTTTTAAAAAATAAATATTTAATTTAAAAGCCCTTTCCCATATGTTGTAATTAGAAATTTTCTGCGTGGCCGATTCAGAAATAGCTGAAATGACAAACTACTATTTTTTTTTTGTAAATTTTTTTTTTTGTATATTTGTAAGTCTCAGAGTGACTTAGGTGTTGGGAAAATTGTATTGCTGTTAAAGGTGGAAAAAAAAAGTCATTTAAAATGAGAAAATCTGGATGTGTTTAGAACTTACTTTCTTTTCTGGGGTCTATCCAAGCAGGGGGGAATGCAATCTCTCTGTATGTCCAGTATTGGCCTTACAAAGAATTTAAAGTCCAGCTAGACCAGGAAAGCTGTCTTGATTTCAATGTATCAAATTGCCTGGCACATTGAACGGTCTCTAAATAATTAATCTGTTTATACTGACAATAAGTTACAGTATGTATCATATATTTAAGGTTTGCTCAAACAGGTCTTATTTTGGGAAACCCTGTGATAACTACTGAGGTATCATCTTTAAAACTGGCACTGCTGGTTGTGACATCCTGGTACCTCGTTCCATCGAAAATGAGCATCCCCTGAAACAAATGCTTCTGTGTTCAATTGTCCCAGTTTTAGCAGAATGTGGTATTTTATTATAAATCTTTAAAGCCTCAGGATCTTGAATCATTTGATTAGGTAGGAGTTTCATCTGTCTTTTCATTAAAGAGAGATCACTGCCTCCTTTTTCGTAAAGAGGCAACAACAAACAGCACTTTGCACTTTGAAGGCCCTGAAGGCAAAAGGCAACCAGAAGGCATCAACACTTATTTATTTTAAACCTGTGGTTTTTAATCCAACCTCAGATTTGTTTTCAGATCTCATTTAACACATGTGGTTGGCAATACTGAAGCTCCCCTGATAACTTATGCAATATTTACTACCTTTCTGTATTGAAACCTGGCAATATGGCAGAGTATATTTATAGCAGTATGAACTACTCTCCTGTAGGTAAAGCAATTCCTATTTATTTACTCACTCACTGCCTTCCATGGGAATACTTATGTTAGAAAATTTGAGGCTCAGCTATGCTTGCTGGAACTCAGCTTTTTTATTGTGTTTTTTTTGGTTTTTTTTTCTAAATTTCATTTCCGTGCCAAGCTCACCAAGGCTCAGCAGAGCAGTTCTGTGGTCGTATTAATTGTCTGTAAGTGGGTGATGCCGCTGAAGGCGGTGGTCTTGCTTCCTCTCCAGCCCTCAGCCACGTGATTCTCCCGCCTCTCTTGTGCCCAAGTTAGTCTATATATGATCTTGCAGAGAGTTCTCTCTGCTTTTTCCTCGTTTGTCTGTTTTTCCCATCCAGGTTAGTTTTTGGCCAGATCAGGTTCCTGATCTCAGTTTCTGTACAAAGGTGGGAGGCAGGGTGAGCAGAGGGAGATGGGAATGAGGATGCAGCTGCCCTTTTCAGAGGTGAATGACATTTAAGTCAGATCGAAGGGACTGGAGTGATGTCTCAAGTGACTGGTTTACTTCAGTAATTCTGGCCCAAATGTGAAGCTGCTACAGGAATGAAATTTCCATAACAACGTGGGCTGTGTCTTCAGAGTAAAGATCACAACTACTGTTCAATAAGAAAAATTATTTTGTCCAAGCTAGATGTTTTTATCAAGCCTTACAACCCTTTTCTCTGAAAGCCTGCAAAACCCTCTCGTTCAGTAACTGCTCAAGGACCACCCTGTAGCTGGAGAAAAATCCAGGCCCAGATGGACCAAAGTATTTCAGATGAAGCAAAGGACTCCAGCTGCATCCTTCTGAACATAGCAAGTGTCCTGTCTGTAGCCTCTGGGACAAATACCCTCGAGGTGTGGGATCGCTAGCAATCACACTGCTTATTGCAAGGGCTGTCCCTGGAGAGGGGGGACAGTGGACAAAGACAGCTGAACTACAGATGAAGTCAAGCAAGGTGTGCCAGGGTGGTAGGGCTGCGAAAGCCTGGTTGTGAAACCATGCTGGCTCCACCCTGTGCAAGCCCCTCTCTATAGCAGTCACCCAAATAATGAGCACGCGGTAAGTTAAAGGTTGAATTTAAGTGAAAGCACAATTACCTGGAGTAATCTCATGGGCAGGCATCTGGAGGGATATTTACATAACAAATGTGGCTGTCTCCCCTGTGCTGGTCTGGACTCCTTTCAAGGTCTACAGAGACAGGCTCTATGCACCCATGCTTCTCCTCATCTGAGGTCCAAAGCAGATAATCAAGTCGAGCTGTAGATATGTGGATACCCCTCTTTCTCCCTGCTGACTCTCAAAGGCCTCCAGGGCTTGGGGAAAATCTCGTACCTGTTTTTCGGACTGAGAGACTGAGAGAAGGAAGGGGAGAAGTTCCCTGAATAGCAAAGTGGTTCTTGCAAGATACAATAATATCGTGCAGGACATTTTCCCAATGCAGAGAAGGCCTTTTTTCTTCTCCCTTTTCCCTGTTTTGCTTTCCATCTGCTTTCCCCCTTCAGTGCTGTTTAAGTTGCCATCCAGATGGTGCTGACACACTGCAGTGTGTGCAGCACGGTGTATGTAGCAAAACACGTCCCTTGAGGAAGGCGACTCCCTCAGCACCAAGGGATAAGCTGCAAAATTTACTGGGGAGGCACTTCTAAAGGGGAAAAGCAACGTGAGCAGCACGTGATATCATCTAAAATCCCTCTACAGAATCTTGAAGAAATCCTTCCCTGGGAGGGTGCTGAGGCCCTGGCACAGGGTGCCCCGAGAAGCTGTGGCTGCCCCTGGATCCCTGGCAGTGCCCAAGGCCAGGCTGGATGGGGCTTTGGGCACCCTGGGCTGGTGGGGGGTGTCCCTGCCCATGGCAGGGGGTGGGAACTTCCAACCCAAACCATTCTATGATTCTATGATAATCTACAACCATTCTGAAACAATTCAAAACACTTGGAGCCAAACACTTGGTTGTTACTCCAGGTCTTTGTCAAAGACCAAACAATTACAGGTTATGAGAGCTGTGAGTATGTGAAGCTATTCCTTGGGTGGAAAGTGCAAGGAGGGGGGCAACTCTTGAGCACTGGTCACATTCAATAAGCCATACACCACTTGTGGAAGTGCTGCAGTACAGCCAGTATGACACTATCCTCTCCTTAGCATTGTTGTCCAGGCTATGGGCACGATCTACTTAATGAGGTAGATCTCACCAATGTACTGACACACGATCGATAACAGAAACACAGGCCCACCAGACCTACTGCCATGTCCCTTTCAGACCCTTTTCTCACCCCCTGATGCACATGTTCTACCATTATCTCAGAGCTTGAAAAACTTGTGACCTCTGAATTAACGATTCAAGCTGCTTTCCTCATGCAAAACATTTGAAAATCAGTGTGCTGGTGGCCACGGTCACTTAACCTGGCATCTTCAGGAGACACTTGACTTCCTCACACCTTCCATGTTATGATACCAATTTGATGCTCTTAAAGTGTCTTGTATATGAAGGTGGCAAGCGCCTGCCAGCCAAGCCCTCTCAAATGAGCTGGCTAACAGCTAGAATGGAGACAGCTTTCTTCCTTGCAGTTTTCTTTCCCAGGCTCTTTTCTGGAGCGTTTCCCTTTGGAGGAAGAGGTATGTTTCTCAAAAATCAGACTGAGGAAAGTCTACAAAATACAAGGAGGGGCCTCATTTCGTGTGACATTCCATACACAGGTTCTTGAACTACTTTTGTTTAGCACCTTATGCATTTATTCCGGGTTTTTTCTTTTCTTTTTTTTTTTTTTCCCCCAGATTACCTCCAGCTGCAGCTGGAGGAAAGGTAGGAAAGTCAATTTTACTGGAGAAATGCAGTTCCTTGGAGAAGTACACAGAAAGGGCTGAGACTCTGTGCTATGGCAAATAATGTCTATGGTTTATTATGTGAAAGTCAGTGACGCACAGCAGCGTGTGGGGGACGGGTACGGGGTGGGGAGGGGGGCAATGTGGATTCTCTGTGCCTGGAGGGACTGATCTGGTGTCATGCTGTAATGACACCGCCGGCTCATTTTCCTTCTACAGCCCTGTCTCCCTGTTTCTTCATGCTGAGCCAGGGTGTGGGGAAGTAAACTAGACCGGGGCACGGATCAACCAACACTTTTTCTCATAGCTGGATCAGTCCCACATTTTGGCTGACCACAGGGCTGTGCTGGCATTGTGCAAAGGGAATGGACAGCAAGGCTGAAGCTGCACTTGTTGCATTAAGCATTGAAAACCCACGGGCTTAGAAAAGTGAGGCTGTGAAATCAGCTGACCGAGAGCCTTTCCTCAACAACGGATGCACTGGGTGTGATCAGCTGTCATATATACAACCATTTCAGCTCTGATCATGTTTCGTGGCTCCTGGGCCAGGGTCTGAACACGGCTGACGGCTGGTTTGTGGTGCAAAGCAGTCCTAATCCAGCTGCAGGTGCACAGCAGAGAAGTGTCCATTAGATGGCAAGCTCCTCTCTGCCATCTGATGCACTTCAGCCATGTGTCTCTGCCCATCTGCCGGGCTTAGGGCATGTGTCTGGGGAAAACAGACTCGGCTCTACCATGCACTAGGTGTGGCATGAAAAAAAAAAAAAAAATCTTCCAAGGGTTATGCAGGAGTAAACATTTGGGCAAACGTAAACTCAGCACCCTTGAAGGGAAGGGGCTGCCCTGAACTGGAGATAACATCCGTTACAGGGCAGAGTATCTGGACTCTTACCAGCCACTCCCCATCTGGGCAGTGGTTTCCTTGCTCAGTTTTGGTGCAGGGCTTCAGCCAAGCTGCATCGGCTGGGACCAGCTTCTGTGCAAACCCACAGCCTTTCAGACTGGGCTCCTCTAGGTCCTGTCAGCCCTGCTGTGTACGGACCCTGCAAGGCCATCGCTGCCATCACTGCCAGGAGCCTGCAGCTCCCTCTTGTAGGTGACATGTCTTACACAGGCCATCTGACATCCAGACCAAAGCATTTCCCATGTTCACACCACTCCGTGGCCAGACCTGGCCTGGGTTGCCGCTTTCCTGGGACATTCACACAGTTCTGCATTACTCTGCCATGGCTACTTGGCGTCCACAAGCCTCAGAGTGCCTTGCAAAGCAAGCCAGGCATCACTCCCTTTAGCTCTGCCATAGGGCTACAAGCCCTGGGGAGTCTGTGGTGGGTGCCAGTGCTGGAGTGCACTGAACAGAGATGTTTCCTTGTTGCTCTCCAGCCAGAGCAGCCCCACATTGTTGTCTTCTCTGCTGTACCCCAAAAGCCGAGAGGGTGCTCCGACAGCCTGCAGAAAAGGGGACAGGAGACTCTGAGGACAGCCTTCCCCTCACCACCTCCACCCACCCTGAAATCCTGCCCAGGACAGACACTGGGCAATGCTTTCATCTGCATTTGAAAGAGAACCCCCTACACCCTGGTAAGCAGGAGCACAATTCAAAAGGGCTAATGTAATTGCTTCGCCTTTTCCATCAGGGAAAGTTCATTCAAATTCTGATCTCATCTCTCCCTCCTCCTCCCAAATCTTTCCCAGGAGGGATGTTGGGAGGGATGCCTGCAGCCCTGACATCCAGGAATGAGAGTCCCCCAGTGTGGTTCAGTCTCTCCAAAACACTCAGGCTGTGTCAGAGCCCCAGATTTGCCATCCTGCCGGAGAAGGACTGCACAAGCTCTGCCTGTGGGCTGAGCTGGCAAAAGTGAGAAAAGCCTCAAGCACTCTGCTTGGCAACAGGGTCACGGGAAAGCTTCTACCTGGAGTCGGTGGCCAGAGCAAAGGGGTTATGTTGTGGATCAGTGGTTCTGGGATATGAGCTGTTACCACAAAGTGGTCCTGGATCCCCTTGATTTGCTCTGCCAGGGTGCAGGTTAACCCCAGAGACCTGCATGCTCCTCAAACCAGCCGCACTGCTGCCTGTCTTGCACAGGCTGGAAGACGACTGTTTTCTAAGAATACCTGGGATCACAGCCCACCCTCTGCATCCACAGACTGTGCAGCTTCCAGTTCTTCTTGCTTAAAATGTCACTGAGTTTGCTTGCAGTTTAATATTTTGATCAAGTTTATTTGCTCTGAAATGTTACGGCAGTGACTCGCCGTGATTTGGGAATCTCTTGCCAGCCCCCACCTGCACACATGCAGCTAATAAGGTTCACTATTTTCATTACACCCTGCTCTTTCTGCTGCTCTCAGCTTTGCCAGCAGCCAGACAGCTGCCAGTGTTTCCCTTCAGAGGGCCCTGCTCCCCCCCGAGCACTGACGGCAGGAGGGACGGCTGTGGGAGAAGACCAGGACTGGGGGAACATCCCTCTGCCAACTTCCTCTTGGCAAGGCAACGCACGAGTGTCGGAAAGTCAGTTTTCATTTCGCAGCAATCCTCCTCTGTGCCTGAAACCCACGCGTGACACGGAAAGACTTTCAGGGAGAAAGCTGTGCTACCAGTCCCAGGCACTTAGAGAGTTGGCTGAAGAGCCATGCGGATGGCGGTGCCTGACGTCCCTCAGATCCTGAGTCCTGCCGGCAGACAGCACCAGCTTCCCACCGGGTGGAAAAGCACACAGCCACTGCCAAGGGGTCTTTCCCTTTCCACATACAATCTTGCCTGATCTTAGGGAGCTGGGTACTGCTTCCAGCTTCTGAACCTAAGATTTTAATATGCCTTCCAATTTTTGGTGGCAATTATGAATTCATTAATTTCATAAGTTATTACTGTTTATTATCGTCACCAGGCCCTGATTCTTCTTGTCAGTATGATTTTATTTTATATTTTATTTCTTAACTCACCTAACTTTTGGCTTCACAACTTTTGGATTTTACATGGGTTCAGGTAAAAAGAACTAAAGATTTACATTTTTCCTTTTTCATGCTAATGAATGTCTCCTGTTGTGCTAAGGAGCAATGAGGGGGGGAGCAGATACAACGTCAAACAGATCTGATCTGACCACAAATACTTTTGGACTGGAAACTAGGAGAAGGTCCTGAAGAACCCACCCAGTGATGTTCCCAAGTGAAAGGGAAAGAGGGGAGAAGAGTGATGCCTTTAACATGGGAGATGGCAGGACGATAAGAGCCAGTCGTCTGTGACAGCAGCGTGCCATAGCCTCAGTGACACCCTGACCGTCCTTCTGAGCCTGATGAGCCTGGGACAGAGGAGTGTGGCAGCATCCCCTGGCACACAGCTCGGTTACAGGATGAACACCGGCACCTCTCCGCGTTGCTCACTGGAGGCAGGCTGAGAACAGACCCTTGAGCGAGACTTGGGATTTTTCCTATTTCTTCTCTCCTGGATTATTTTGCATTCTGCAAGTGAAGCAATGAATCGTGATTCATTAGCTCCTGACCAGAATGCAAAGGCTGGGTCTGGCAGTAATAAAAGCGGGTGATGAAAGCGCCATAATTTCGTTGAGATGCTCCCTCCCATGCTGTAGCTGTGCGGTGCTGGGGCTACAATGCCGCACTGTCTGCAAGGTGCCATGGCCAGCGGTTTAGATGCATTAGCATGGCAGGAGCTGACGAACACTGAACGAACATGGCATCTTACAAAGAATTTTAGCACACGTGAAAAAAATACTGCGTTAAATCTTTAACACCCACCACCGAAACACAGCTGCTCTGGGGTGGAACACTGCAGCCGTTCAACAATTCATGACAATGCTAAAAATGGATGAGTGGGATTATAGTAACCGTGAGTACAATTTGCTCCAGGACACAACTGCTGAGATGTCTATGCAAACGGCAACTCCCCAGACTCTTGGGAGATGGGAGCATGATATGGATTAAGAACAGCATTTGCAAGTCACACTATGAATGATGTTTGAGACAAGAATTTCTCATGCAGGAACATAACCTGGGTACATAAGAAGGTCTAAAAGATTTCATGTAGTCTTTCTCTTTTTTCACTCCCCTTCCCCTGCTCTCATCTCACTCTCACTTTGCAGAAGAGTTCCTTTCTCCAGTGTGACATGGATTGCAGCAATAGGGAGAAAAGCAGAGGAGCAAGGCTGCAGGCTAATGAGTACCGTACGGGCTGAGATGTGATCTGGCCCATGGCTGTAGCTGTCAGGACTCATCCTCTCCTCTCCATCACCTCCCCACCACTGTGCAATGAGAAGCAGAGAGACAGCAGGACGGACCATGGTACCGAGCTGCATCAGTGCTTAGGGAAAAGTCCTCCTTTCCTAGTGAGGTCAGGCTTGCTGGCTTGGGCAAGACTGGTTGGGCTGAGCTGTATGGAGCTGAGCTGCAGGGTGGAGTAGAGAGAGCTGATGTACCAACGGGGGGGATACAAAAGCTGGGTTACACAGGGAACCCCTGGGTACTCATTGGGTGTTGGAGGGGCTCGGGCTAGGGCAGAGGCACCTTGGTAGAAAGTGAAGCACCGAACTAACACCATCATGGACAATTTTTCTGATAAAGGAGGTATGAGAACTGTTTTCAAGGAAACATGGAAGTGGAAGTCAATATTCTGTGGGGATGGGAGTTTGTGGACTGGGACTCAGTGTGCTGGGGAGGTAAGGGAAGGTTCTGTGGAAAAGGTAAAAGAAGTACTCCTTGGTCAAGGCTCCATGGTGCTCAGCTCACCAGAGCCAGCAAGTCTCTAGCTGTCTGGGAAAGCACTGCAGCAACAGCACTGGTCTTTGAGGTCGCTGTAAATGGCAGAAGTCTAGCCTGCTGCCTGGTAAGCAGCATGCAACTGATGAACACAGCATTAAGCTATAAAAAAAGTATAAATTGTGCACTGTATGCCCTCAGCCATGCCCCCCCCAGACCTCTGCCAGAAGTGCCTACCCAACAGCGAAGCCAGGGAAAAGGGATGTGCAGCCAGGTCATCCCAGGAGATCTGTCTGCTTGTGCTCAGAAAGCTTTGGGTTTTGCTGCCCCTCAGCTTGCACTACCACGGCCAGCTGCATGAGCATTTACAGTGTCCCAGCTCAAGGCTGCCAGGTGAAACTATTCGAATTCACAGATACTGCCTGGGGCTGGGCAGAGAACAACCATTCTTTGGAATATCTAAAGTTTTCAAAATTGGCTTTTGTTTCCTCACAAGGGAAGAAAGAGCTGTCTACTGACAGACCCCTGACAGACCCCTAGCAAGTGTCTGCAGTAATCTGATAGGAAACAGGACAATGGCTGGAAGGAAACTCTCCCCCAGCTCCCAGTCCTGCCCAGCAAGTTGTCAAGGTTGTTCCCACCCTGCAGTGGGAAATCAGGGAAAGAGAGCCCAAATCACATTGGACTGGCTCCCAAAGGCAATGCCACTGGGTCAGATGAGTGGTGGCTCCCTCTTCAAGGGTCATTTTTCTGACCAGAGCCTCAGTTTCTCTCCGCCTGATGTGGTGGAAAACCCAGCTGGCCTCTCTGTGCTGTGTGTCCTGGTTAGTCCACAGCTCTGCAGCATGGGGACAGCTAAATACATCCAGGTGAGAAATCCCTGAACCAGCCTCACCAACGAAAGGGGAAAGACCTGGTGAGAGTGCAACCCCAGACCTTCCCTTCCCCACACTACTTAGAGTCCAGCTGTCGGCTGGCTCCTGGCACTCCTGGACCTCCATGTTCCAGATGTGGAGTCAGATGTTGTCACATGCTGCCTTCTGCTCCAGCTCTGCCACTGGTGTGTTGGAGATGGATCAGCCTGTGGGATGAGACACTGCCATGTTCACCCCGTGGGCTTCCTAGGTATGGCCACCATCCAGAGCCACCAGCTGTCTCTGCTGGAGGCAGGAACATTGCCTGCCCTTGGGGACAGGGACGAGGTAACCCTGCTGCTGTACCATGATGTCCTCCAAAGGGTTGTTACTCACCCTGTGCCGATGGACCTGAGGACTGTGCAGCTGCCATGTTCCATCTGCCATCACAGAGATGTCAGCAGGTAGAAAACTGGGTTCCAGGGAGCAGAAAGGCTCTGAGGGTACATATGACAATTTGGAGCAGAGGACATCTCTTTGGGAAATCTCGAACAAAGCCCAGTCCTGGGAGCACTCTGGGAAGTTCAGTGGAGATGCAGCCACGAGCCCAGGAGGGCTCTGCTGCGGGCTCAGGCTTCCAGGATCAAAGCAAGTCCTGTGAATCATGTTCCCCCTGCAGTGTCACAACATGACAACCGTGGCTGCACCTCTGCAATGTCATCACTGCTGGGAGAGCAGAGATGAGGAGCGCAGGCAGCCTGCAAGCTCCACCATCATCACCCCCTGCAACACAATACAGGTGTGGGTAGAGTGTCCTCTTGCCCAAAGGGAGCTTCAAACAGCCTTCTGACAACACCTGTTTGCTCTCACCCTCCTGAAAGATCGCTCACCCTGCTGTTATGAGTCAGGGTGGTGCCCAGAAAGCTTAGCCGTTCGGCTGCAGCACAGCCGTGGCATTTCGCACGTGGCTGTGCACAGAGGACGTCATTCGGCAGTGCCACCTCGGGGGCTAGCCTGAGAGTGCAGAGGGGGAGCACTGATGGGACAGGGCCTGGGGTCTCTTCTGGTGGGTTCTGCAGGGAAGACTGATATCTCAAGTGAGTGCCAGCAGCTTCCAAAAAAAACCCAACAAACCCAAATACCAAACTCGCAGAGAATCCTGAATTCTTCCCTGCTCACTTTTTTTTCCTGAAGCAACTGTGCCTGCTCAGGAACCTCTGCTGAGTGCTCACTCTACAGCCACAGCGCTGGTTTGCAGGGAAGATCTCACGGAGTGGCTTCCTGGAGAGCAGAGCCTGCTCCGGTCGGGACACGGTACAAAGCCATGAGGGCCCATTGCAGTGAACGCTGAGAATCCAGACCATGTTCTCTGGGCCTGATCCAGAGTCTGGAATGCAGGAGAAAGGTCCCACCACTTTCTGAAGGAATTGTAAAGCAGCAGTCCCACTGAATATCTGCTTTGGTCTGAACCCTCTGAAGAGATGAACTTTCTCCTGCGAAGGGATCCTGAGATAGCAGGCAGTTTCTAACAGAGCTCACTCACTCTGCCTTTCAGACCTGGAGCTTGATGAGCTTTGTTGGAAGACAAAATAGCTCGTTGGTGAGGCTGCTTGTTGAATTGAGACAAAGGCAGCTCTGTCCCAAGCGTGTGTATGAAGACACTAAGGGCTATTTCAGAGTATGCCATGCAGTACCTGCATTTGGCCCTTCTAACTTTGGACAACATTTCTTGGAGCTCAACAACCCTTTTGTATTAAGCCAAACTTCTAGCAGGCTCAGGGGGAACTTCACTGTGGAAGATGGAATTTCCATGCACAAACATCTTCCCATCTAGATCACACTCCTATAGCTCTCACAGCACAGACCCGCATCCCTGCTTACACGGAGAAGCATCTTTGGGCACCTGTCATCTGTTTTCTCTTGCTGTTAACAAGACAAGAGAAACATGAACTCCTTGCTGCCTACACAAAGCCACCAGCCCGGCACAGCACACTCCACATGAGTGTGTCCCCCCATCGCAGTGACAAGACAGCCTTGGGAAAACCCAAACCTTGCTCCTACTCGCTGTGCGAAGCGGTGCAGTGCCACTGGAGGCTGTGGCGTGTGGCTGAACGTGAGGCTGATTGCCAGGGGCCAGCAGCGCCCATCTGAGCTGGGTGGTCTCTGCCTCTCCCTTTGTGCTGTTGCTTTCAGCAGACCTGATGAGTGCTGCGTTTCAGAGTCCCATGGCAATTCCCATCTGCCAGCCACAGCCTTGTCCTGCTTCTGCCTGTCTCTCTCCAGTCACTCGTGCATTAAAAGCCCTTTCTGCGCTGTGCACACTAGAGAGCTGCGTCTCCTGACTGACAGTGCTGCGGTGGGTTCTGCTCACAAACCTTCCCCCCACTCCCTGCTTTGGGGGTGGAGGAGGGACAGCTTAAGCAGAGTACAGAGACATCAATATTTCAAAGCTCCTAATGCAATCTGCCCATGAACTCTCTCTGCTGCTCTCCTGTGCAGCCCTCCTGCTAGATGAATCATTAGCGGGGAAACCAGACAGGGCTCTGCTGCGTTCAGGCTGACAGCAGAGACCAGGGACATCCCTTGGTCCCCACCAGGAAGTCAGTATTACCGTAAGCTGCTATTGTCTAACAAAATCTTCACTTGCTCTGTACCATGGGCTTCCCAGAGCAGTGTGACCAGTGTTGCTCCTGATCCCTCTTACGAGTGCAGCACTGTATCTAAGCTCGACGGTCCCACAGACACCCTTCATGTCATTTCCTCGGTTTACACGCTATGCTGTCCGTGATACTCATGTCCCTGCCCACACAGTATGTACCAGCCTGCTGTCTTTGATGCACCTCTCCTGCACACGCCTCATTATCTGTGGCCTGTGACACACATCTCTTATCACCATCTGCTGCAGGTCTTTGGCCCTTGATCCTCTCCAGACATGTCCTGTTCAGATCCCCAAATCACCTGATGTCTTCTTGCTCCCCTTCCACACTATTTTTTCACTGAACGTGCTTAGGAAGGTTTCTCTGACTTTGAGCAAGCTAAAGTTGAAAATGGTCAAAGCCAAGATATAAAGATCTGCATTTCTAGCCAAGATACCTCCAGGACAGATGGACAAAAGGTTCTTACAACTCTGTTGTTGGTGACTAAATTACAAGTCTGGTCCTGCTTAGATGGCAGCAGATAATAGTGTTTCCATGAGGAGGATGGATGATGGGTAACTTGTTCTTCCAGTACTGGAGAAAAAGTAATTAAACTGGCCAAAGTCCACCTCCAGGGTTTTGAAAACAGCCAAGACCAGCACATGCAAAGGATTCTGCCCATCATGGACCAGGAGGTCCAGGCTGGACCTAACCATTGGATATGAAGAGATGGGAACCAGGCAACCCTTCACTGAGTGGGTCACCTTGTACTCAAGGAATAGGTGCACAGTTATGTCCCCGTTACAATCTCAGTTTTGACGTGGTTCTTATATATATAATTTTTTCCTGGATATGCCATGTTCTAAAACCTGAAGGGTGCCACCAGCTGCATCACAGGACTCTGTGGCCCAACCCTGTTTATTTTGTCTTACAGGGACCAGCAGGTGGAGACTGATTTCCAAGGCACACAGTCAATGAGTTAAAACCGAGCCAGATATTACTTTTATGTATAAAATTGAGCTGTTGCTCAGTCCTGAGTACAGTGCTCTCCCTCCCTCCTTGCCCTCTTATTTACTTGGAGCTCCTGAACTGCACTTTCAAAGAAGAGATCAATTAGTCCCTGCTAAACTTCCTTGCAATCTCAGTGCAGCCCTGGTGGGAACTGCAGGGATGGTACCGTGAGGGCAATCCCAGCACTCCTCCCCACCCAGTTAGGTTTGCAATCAGCGCCAGCGATCAGGGCCTCTTTCCCTAAGGACAACAAACCTCAGAGACATAATTTCATGCTCTTGCTGTCAGCTGCCTTGCACAATTTATCTTCTCATTACCTCTTTAACAGCATTGCTAGTCACTGACTGATCGAGGAAAATAACTCTTGTGGTGGAGACATTGGCTTTGGAAATAAAGCAGTAAGTAATATTACTTTGCAGCAATATATATGCTAAGTTTCTGTAGCCAGTGCCCAGAAGAGATTGGGAAGGTGGAGGACAACTGGTTCCCAGTGTCCAATGAGCTGCTGGTATTCAACAGTACTTCTCTCTGGCTTGGATAAAGTCACCATAAGGCAAGTGGCCTTATCGTAGAAGCAAAAGCTGGTTGTCTGGAGAGAAGAGAGACTGGCTGATCTGAAATCATGCACTTGCATACTACAGACTGCCATGTTCTAACAGATGTTTTATAGAGGATTCTTGTCTTTTGGGTATTTCCTAGATGCCCTGCTGCCCTCTAAATGGGGTTGGAGGTCCCACTGTGACCCCCAAGGAGGAAGTGAGAAGGAATGACCCTAAAAGAAGAACATCAGATACTTGGCAAAAGAAGTGAGCATGTAGTTCATGCTGCATGCAGAAACACTGCTCTAGTTGGGACAGCTTTCCCCACAGCCATCTACAGCCATGACATGCATCTTCCAAAGTGCAGTGATGGAAGGACCTTACTGTGCTGCTTTCTCAGTTGATTCTGCCACTATGAAAGTCTCTACTCAGCCTCATAGCTTCTTTTCTGCATAAATCCACAGCCTTCCTGGAACACACAGAAGCTCCTGCAAAGTTCAGTTCTGAACAGGGTTGTAGCATGTTATGGTACCTGCAGCTTTAGTTATGGGTTTTTATGAGGACTTTATGGTTGGACTCCTTCCCCAACGGTGCACCGCTTTCTCCTTGTTACTGAGCAGGAGTGCATACCACAGGAGTCCGTGGCTATGTGATTTGGCAAGGAACCAGAAGTGCTTTGATTCCAGAGGCACTCTGTTTTCAGAAAAAGCCTCAGCATTATCCCTGGGCAGCAGTTTTTAATGGTAAATTTCCCTTTGCTGTGAACTCATCTTCCAATGAAAGTAGATTTACAAATATTTTAAACAGCTCAGTGCACATCCAAGCCACTGGAACTGTAAAGGCATAAGGAGACACCTGCTTCCAGGTGTGGGGAGCAGGCCACCAGCTCGCTGAGTTGCTAACATTCCCTCCAAGGGCACAGCATCTCTCAGCACTGCTAACCCAAACTGCTTACAAGGAACAATACAAAGGAAAACAGCCTGCATCCTATCTTTGAGCTTCTAACTCAGTAACCACCGTTTTATTTAGCATATTTAATGCTAAAATTAAATTCTTCACCTCACCTGTTTACCGTCCAGAAGGACTTGTCAGGAGCTAGCAGACATATCTGAGAAATACATCAGACCTACTGACATGATGGTTGAGTTGTCAACTCATGATCAGAAGGCAATCCTTGCTGCAACAGGAAAGCCTCAGGGCCCATGCAACGGGCAAGATCCCTGTGAGGAAAGTGAAGAACAAGTCCTCCCAGGTGCTCATAGCCCAGAGGCAGCTGTGGGTTGGACTCTGAAACTCTACTCATTGGCTCCATGTGATACCTGAGCACTGGAGCTTGACCTGCTTTGACAATGATGCTTTGCATCAGCAGCACTGCCATGGAGAAGACCAATATCTAGATCCCAGACATTTATTTTTCAGGAGAATGGTAGTCTGTGGGATATGCCACTTGTTACTTTGTGCAGTGAAACACGAACTACGTACTACCTTTGCATGATGTTAGTGGAAGGAGCAACCAGTCGATG
The DNA here is from genome assembly GCA_013399095.1 of Psophia crepitans. Lineage (NCBI taxonomy): Eukaryota > Metazoa > Chordata > Aves > Gruiformes > Psophiidae > Psophia > Psophia crepitans. The sequence continues at coordinate 60,941 of VWZZ01001047.1, forward strand.
CCAGGTCCCAGTGTTCTCAGGACTGTGCAGTAACAACCTTCCAGTGTAAACAGGCGAGATAGATGACGGGTAGTTTAGCAATGAGCAAGTGAACAGCCCAGAAGATGTTTATGAGTCCTGAGTCCAGCAGGTGCTTTGCTAGGTCAACATCTAGGCTACAGCAGGGAGAGGGTGAGAAGCACTCTTGCCAGGAAGGGTAAGCCCAGCTGTTATATTGCCATGTCTCTGAAAAGGGCATTGTCTCAGTCCCTCCAGCTTCCTTTTTTTTAGGAGGAAAAAACATACTGAATAAAATATAGACACATCAGCAAAGATGCTGTTGGCATAGGAGTTCCCCCAGCTCCACTTGGTCCCAGCTCTCCAAGCTTGTTTTGCTATATTTGCTTCCACTTGTTCCCTACACACTGGTGTGTTTCACTCCCTGAAGTAAGATGGGAACTGTCACAAATCATTATAGCATGCGCATCTCCATACCTCCCCGCAGCCCTTGCAGGGCTGTTGGCTCTGCTTGTCACTGTGCAGGAGTTTACCCAGGCAGACCCTTCGGATTTCCCTGCGTTGTGGCGCTCCATAGCTGCTGAAAGCAGTGGGTGGTGTGGAGAACCCGGGGGTGTTCACTGGAGTGGAAGAGGTTGGTGCAGGGAAAAATGTCTCTACCTCCCCCGATGGCTATGACAATGGCTAAGTGCTGATCCAAACATGTTCCCTGTCCCTGCTGGTTTCACACTCCGTATCTAGTTCCTTCGCAGAGGCTTGCAAGAGAAGAGGAGCTTGCCACCTTGACATAGTCTCAGACTCTGGAAGGGATGAATGTGGGCTGGGCAAAAGTCTCCTCTATCCAGTCTGTCAGCAGTTATCCCAAGATCAGTTCATCTCAAGTGTATCATAGCTGCTTTCACCCCATCTGAGAGGTGGGCTGCACCCAGTAAGGTGGGCAGGCAGTGCCCCCATGCACTTCTCACTTCACCGTAAGGACAGAACCTCCATGTCAGGAAAGGTTCATATTGGATGTTAGGAAAAAAATCTCTTTACTGAAAGGGTTGTCAAGGCCACCCAGGGAAGTGGTGGAGTCACCATCCCTGCAGGTATTTAACAGATGTGTAGATGTGGTGCTTAGGGATGTGGTTTAGTGGTTGGACATGGCAGTGCTGGATTAACGGTTGGACTTGATGATCTTAAAGATCTTTTCCAACCAAAACAAAACAGTTTGATGTCTGGGGTTTGGGTGGGGAGTCAGCCTCTGAAACAAGGAGGCCTTGCATAGCCATCCTCCCTGAGCGGAACTGCTGCTCCGTGAGAGGTAACCATTACCACTCTTCTCTTTGCCTCAGCGACCCTGAAAACAAAGTCTGTAGGGCTCAGGTGTAGCTTGTGCCAGGGGGCCTGGGATGTCCTCCCAAGCCTGGTGACCCAGTTCAGTACGGTGCCAAAGCACTGTTGCAGGCACTAGGTCTGAATCCTTGGCCAGCACCTCCAGCATGATCTTGCCCATTAACTCTACATAAACAAACAATCACTTATAACGTCAGGGAAAATAATCTCACCCATAATCACTGATTAGAAATGTTTGCTTATGTCTGGATATTTATAGCCTGCAAGAGGTAAATGTCACCCTCATTGCCTGCATTGCATGGGAGATATTGTTTAATTAGCAATCACAGCCTCTGGGCTGCTGCCGTTTGGAATGGGAGATGAGTGCTGCTGTGCTTTATTTACCCTTCCTCCTTCTTCTCCTGTTCTTGTTCAGGAGTGGGATGTGGCCTTTCCTATCTGCAGTTGCTCTCAGACCCACAGAGCAAGCAGGATTCTGTTTTGAGGTACCCTCCTCCAGGATCTGTTTCTGACATACAGCCACCACAGCTGTCTTGCTCAGTTTCCAGCTGTGATGTACGCTGCATTTCACGACCACCGTGTCGAAGTTCTCAAGCTGCTCGGTCACAGCACTCCAGCAACGTTGGTCTTCCTAAGGACATTTTGGCAACGGTAGTGGAAGAGATAAGAACAGTAAGGTCATACTGACAGAAATGCCTCAACCTTCCCAAATATCGGGTAGACTTAAAGGCAGGTAGTTCCTTAAGTCCAGCCTAAGCTATCTGAGACTAGTGGCTAGGGCAGGTCACAGAGGAGAACGAACTAGAGCAACCCTTGCTCAAAGGAGATGAGTTGTAAGCTTGACTCTGCAACCCCATGCTAACGGAGGGAGTAAGGGGTTTAAAGCCAGAGACAAAAGCAGAGGAACCTGACCTCCTCACACACCTAGAGAGATTGACAGGACCTACAAGAGTGGGTGTGAAGGACTGAAGGACCTTTGAAGTCTCAGGATAATCTCAGTTTGCTAAGAGATCAGGGAGGCACCTGCACTTTGCACTTCAGCCTCAGCTGGGATCAGCAGTGAACAGGACACACTTATGCGCCTTTTTTCCAGCATCCCAGATTTGCTGTCCTTAATGGTTGCTGAACACACTTAGAGCTACTCACATCCCCCAGCAGCCTCTAAAGACACAGCCTGTGATTATCTCATCTCTGCAGACAGGGAGTTTGTACATGCTCTGACAAACCGAACTCTGGAGCAACAATCTGTCAGGAGCAGTCTGCTTCACTCGCACTTAGACCATAGCAGGGCTGCGTTCCTTGCTTCTGTTGGTACCGCTGCGAGACTGTATTGCAGAAAAGCACTCAGAGAAGACACTCAGAGACTCCTAATAACCTCAGATGTTTCTCTTTTTTTTTTTTCCCCTAGAGTAGCCAAACATGTTGTTTTCGCATTCTTCTGCCAAAACCAGAAGCTAGTGACAGAAGTGTCCTCACAGAATCCTCATCACTGGGGCAACGTCTCATACCAGCTAGACCCAGAAAGGCCACAATATGTGGCAATGACTGGTGTTCATGCCACTCTGTCAGCCGTCAGGACGAGTGATCTGAGCTCCGCACCGAGGAGACCATCCGTGCTGCTCCGCTCCAGCAGTGGAGGAGTAGTGAGCTGATTTGCAGAGGTACACAAGGGCCTTCTGCTGGCAGACAGGTTCTCAAGACAAAAGCATATCTGTGCAGCACAAAGCAGCTGACCCACCAACACTACCACGCTGCTGCAGCCCAAATCCGGGCTAACCTGGGATTCCCGTGGTACAGAGTCACTGCTCCGTCACATCTGCCTCTGGAGGGGATGCTGTACAGGTGATGTACAGGCACCCTAACACTGTTTCTGTGGGACATCACAGGGCTGCACACATGGCATGTGCTGACCTTCTATTTAGGTTGTGAGTTGCAAGTGCAGCCCTTTGGTTGTGCATTTTTTCCCAGGAAAAGCCTTTTCTGTCTCTGGCCAACACCTTCCTGGGTAGCTGTTTTCAGTGTAACTTTAGTCACTGCCTCATTTCCTTTGCATTCCCAGAGTGAATACCCGGGAGACTGGGAGAGATGTGTTTGAAATCATTTACACTGGACAGAGATTTACAAGGCAGTTTTATGGGGCTGTAACTCCCCCACCCAGCTCCTCGGCTAACACACACTCTCCTACCACTCAGCACGACTTTCCCCCGTTCAGATGAGGCCCTGGCATGGCTTCTCATCTGCCCTCCAGCTGACTGCACTCACCCAGACCAAAACTCCTAGGAAAAGCACTGTTTCCTTCCTAGCAGTCGTGCTCGGTGCTCTGTGCGGGATGGAAGTCCCAGGCCCTTTGTGGCAGGCAGAAACCTTATGCAATGATGTCAACCATCAATTCTGTTAAGAATGGCCTGAAATGAGTTTATTTCACAGACAGCTGACATTTAAAAATGTGCTGGGCAAAGATGTGCAAGAAAGAACCGACTTTGCACTTGCCCTGTTGCTTTAAGCCTGGATATTTACTTGGTGCAGGACTCACCTCCCGTAACTTCAGCCATCTGGAAGTCAGACGAGTTGCCTGAGCTCTGAGTTCTCCGAGGAAATGGCTGTTCATGTTTCTGACAGCATTTTGAAGAGTCGGGAGGAAGAGTGGCTGGCACGGGCCTGTGGTAAGGGAGCGAGTAGCCTTTGCCTTGTCTCACCTTCCCTGCTGCTCCTCACTCTCCTCTGCGGCCTGACAGGTCAGCACTAGAACTGCGCTTGGCTCACACCACACAGCTACTCTTTCGCTAGACTGCAGCATATCTGAGGAAGTAATTCTGCTGTTCTCTGTAGAAAAAGTCTGTTACAACCTAGAACAACGTGGTCTTGATTCATGCTTTTGCTGTACGAATCCTGGGCAGAGAACATTCATTATTTCTCAGCCACACCGACTGCCTGATTCCTGCACAAATGCTCCACAGCCCCGATGGAGTGAAGTCTTGGAGCAAAGCGCGAGGTGATGAATTACTATTTAGTACTGCCAGGATGGCGAGAGGAAGCACCGATATTCCTCAACAGACAGCAATTCCTCAGGAAGCTGGGGCTGTGCGGAAAGCTGGTTCAGTGTCCGAACCAGTCTCTGGAGGTCTTGGACCTTAGGAAAGGCAGTGCAGGCACATGAAGGAAGCAGCAGACACATCCCCACCACACAGAGGGGACAGGGCTCTGGGGGAGCAGAAGCACAGGCTCATGAACAAGGGGTCCCAAAGGATTACAGAGAGCATGTTTTGGGGAGCCTGTGGAGGGAACAAGGAGCTGATATTTGCAGCACAGCAGTGGTGGATTTAGCTGCTGCAGGTTAACCATGCTGATGGTGGGAGGGTTCAGCTTGACTTAGGCACACAGAAGGTTTCTTGGTCGTGGGAAGGCTTGTGGCAGAGGGGAGCTATGCAGGAGAGAGAGGCATGATTAGAAAGTCACGGATATAACCAAGTGGGGGCTGCAGAGTCAGGGACTAAGCAGGGGTGTGCAAGGGGACAGAAGGGCTCAATTGTGCTGGTGCAGGCGCAGGGGACTCGGCTGTGTGGGCACGAGGGGTGCAGGGTGCTAACAAGAGTTACCTCACATTAGAGGAGCAAAGGGTTAGCTAAGGCTTTGGAAAGAGGTGAGAGTTGTCATTGCCCTGGCCAGGCACGGAGGATGTCATTATTTTGCGGGGTAGGGACAGGGTAACAGGAGTTCGCAGGTTGCAGGGGAGTAACAGAGGAAACCGCAGGGCTGTGGGGTGGTTACAGTGATGGGAAGGGGCTTACAACATTATTGGCATATGGGAGCTGCAAAAGCACTAAGTCTATGCCAAGTTACTCAGGTCACTGAAATAGTTAAGAGGTGTTGGAATATGCTAGAAGGGAACTAGTGCATTTGTTCATCCCAAGCACGGTTAGAGACTGAAAAACTGCAGTCTTGTGAGGCACTGAGGGAAGGAGATCAGAGCAGCAGCTGGAGATCAGGGATCTTGGAAAATGCAGGTACCTGTGCAGAGAAGGTGCCAGGGCCTCGAGATAGCTGGTCCTCTGGTGTAGGGCCTGACTGAGCCAACATGGTGGGAAGGTGAGCAGAAGGCTCCCCATGGTCAGGTGTGGCTGGAGAAGCTGAGGATCTGAAGGCACCATCCATCCCGAATGTACTTTCTTCTCACCTTCCATTAGCCTCAGCTTCTACCTGATGGTCATGGGCTTGATGGACCTTTGGACTGACCTAATGTCTCGCATGACATCCTTGTCCCTAAATTGTAGAGGCATGGGTTTGATGGATGGATCACTTGGTGGATAAGAAACTGGCTGGATGGCTGCACTCAGAGAGTTGTGGTCAATGTCTTGATGTCCAAGTAAACATCAGTGACGAGTGTCATCCCTCAGGGGTCAGTACTGGGACTGGCACTGTTTAACATCTTTGTCAGCGACATGGACAGTGGGATTGAGTGCACTCTCAGCAAGTTTGCAGATGACACCGATCTGTGTGGTGGGTCAACATGCTGCAGGGAAGGGATGCCATCCAGAGGGACCCGGACAGGCTGGAGAGGTGGGACTGTGCAAATCGCATCAAGTTCAACAAGGCCAAGTGCAAGGTCCTACACATGGTTCGGCACAATCCCAAGCACATCTACAGGCTGGGTGGAGAATGGATGGAGAGCAGCCCTGAGGAGAAGGTGCTTGAGGGTGCTGGTTGATGAAAAGCTCAACATGACCCAGCAGTGTGCGCTAGCAGCCCAGAAAGCCACCTGTGTCCTGGGCTGCATCCAAACCAGTGTGGGCAGCAGGGCGAAGGAGGGGATTCTGTCCCTCTGCTCTGCTCTGCTGAGACCCCCCCCGAAGTGCTGCGTCCAGCTCAGGGGTCCCCAGGACAGGAAAGACATGGAGCTGCTGGAGTGAGTCCAGAGGCCACAGAGATGATCCAAGGGCTGGAGCATCTCTGCTATGAGGTCAGGCTGAGGGAGTTGGGGTTGTTCAGCCTGAAGAAGAGAAGGCTCTCTGGAAACCTAGTTGCGGCCTTCCAATACCTAAAGGGGACCTACAGGAAAGCTGGAGGGGGCTGATTCCAGGGCAGGGAGGGATAGGACAAGGGGAATGGGTTTGAACTAAAAGAGATGGAGCTGAGATGTGAGGCAGAAATCCTTCCCTGGGAGGGTGCTGAGGCCCTGGCACAGGGTGCCCCGAGAAGCTGTGGCTGCCCCTGGCTCCCTGGCAGTGCCCAAGGCCAGGTTGGATGGGGCTTTGGGCACCCTGGGCTAGTGGGGGGTGTCCCTGCCCATGGCAGGGGGTGGGAACTAGATGATCTTTGAGGTCCCTTCCAACTCAAACCATTCTGTGATTCTGTGATTCTGTGATTCTATGACCTGGTGTGGCCACTGGTGCAGGCACTTCAGCTGGCTCACTGCTAGCAATTTAACATCTGAGAAGGAAAGCAGCTAACAGGGAGATGAGATGAGATGAGATGAGCTGTACCAGTAGCAAGACTTGGGGAAGGGATAGCATTCAAGCAGCTTACAAGTAGATCAACACAGACATATATAATCTTCTCCAGGTGGGTTTAGTGTTATGCTTAGCCTGCCAGGCTGTCCACTGGGGAAAGATGCACTTTTTTTTGATACAGACAATTAATTACAACCCGTTAGAACAATATAGGTCAAGATACCTGTATTCTGCACTAGTAAGTGTCAAACATGCTCGATACAGTGCACAGAGCTGCTGGTGAATTTGGGTGTAACAGGCAGCTCCATGTCCAGATGTGCTTTTAGTAGGCTTCGGAGTGAGAAGCAGCACATACCAAGCAACTATACCAAGCAGCACATACCAAGCCCTACAGTCTGTATCAGAGATGAGGTGAGAGCCAAAAGCCACAGGGAGCTCTTGAGTGATATAGCCCTGAGCACTAGAACGCCACTTCTCTATATTTACTAATGCATTCGGGTGTATCTCGGTAGACAACAGTTGCCTTGTGTTTCTTAAACATGCTCTATTAACTGCCATCACATTTTATCACTCCTCTGGCAATATCTAGCAACACCTCTATAATTTATTGTCATTAGTTTTATTCATGACCATCACAGAGGTCACAGCATGGGGGAAGAAGAGCACTTCATCCATTTCACTACTAGACATGCTGGAATAAAAGCTTTTCAAGCAGCCGATGTTAAGTAGATATGAAAAGATAATAATGAGGAATAAGGGAACTGACCTTTTCCGAACAAGAGGCTCTTGCAGCATCATGACACTTGGAAGGTGGGTGAAATGAACCCTCACTTCCAAGACTGTATTTTCTGACACCCCTGATGGAGACATCTCCCTCTGAGCTGGTCCATGCAGATGCTCTTTACAGACAGGAGGAGAATTGGGAAGCATTTCTTTCTGATGTGTGTGTTGAATTGTACCTTAGAAATGCCTGTTTCTTGCTGGTGACTCTGAAGAGAGTCTGAAGAGGGATTGTCTTAGACAGACATACCTGCATGTGGCCAGAAACTTACTATAAAGACAACCTGTACTTAGTGGTTCATAAGCTCAGAGGTATGGAAATGGGCTTTGCACGGTCTCCCAGTTGGTTTGCTGCTCCAGATGACTCTGTCTAATCTGCAAAGGGGACCTGCAGAACTCACTTTCTGACACAGGAACTGTGGAGTTTACTGTTGACATCTTTCCAGATCATGGACTGAGTCTTTTTGTACAGAAAACAGACCACAAAGGGGGAGACGTGTGACCAGATGGCACCCTAAGATGTAGTCAGGATGCAGCTGGATTCACACCCAGACTAAACCGCTGAGCAGCATGTCCAGAACGGATGGCTGAAATGACTCCCATATGGCCCAAGTCAGAATAGAAATCCTAAACATGCTACATGTGAGAAAACCCTGGAATTTCCATCAGATGTAAAATTCCAGATAGTAAATTCCCCTCCCCTTCTCCCCCCTATGAAGGCCTGTAGAAGAGATGAAGATGCAGGATGCCCAATCAATCATACAGATTTCAAGAGATGCGTAGAATTAAATACTTTAAACAAATATGTGGGGTTTTCCATGAGTCAAAATGAAAGGGGGCAGGGGAAGGAGGAAAAGCAAGATGTTACTGCAGAGAGCAACTTGCTGTTCTTCACGGGAAAAGAAGCACCTCAGGTAATTCCTGCTGCAGCTGCCACCCCACACCCAGCACACCCATGAGCCAGGGCAAAAAGGAGTCTGACACAAAGCTAGGCAGTCTGGTAAATGAAGAGTCAGTTAGTTCTGATACATCTTCAGCAGAATTATGATTTTTCCTTCCTGGAAATCTGCTCCTCTGTCTCTGTAACGGAGAGGCAGAAATAACGATGGCCTAAAGACTGCATAAAATCAAAGTGGTTTGGTTTTGACCGGTCCCCAGAATTGCAGAAACCTGGATGGACAAGAAGTCTTTTCTACAGAATATAAGAAAAAGTGAAGTGTTTCTGATACTCTTGGTGATGCAATGGATACTTCTAAGGTTGTATAACTCCATGCAACTTTCTCCTTCCAAAGCCCGTGCTTCAGCCAAAGGGCTGTATCAGAGACCAGTCTGTATCAGAGATCAGTCTTCCATTAACTGGACTGTCACCACCTGCCTTCCTCCTCCAGACTCTGGATCCTGAGTTGCTCATGGGCTAGAACTGAGGTCAGCCCTGTCATGCTCGTCAGTCCTGAAGAAATGCCCACAAGATGGAGGGTCAGAATGCTCCCTGCATGGAAACGAAAACCGTAGGGTATCCTGATCTACAAAACTAGTTAACTTGTTGATAAATTTTGAAATATCTACAGGGAGTTCATTAAGGAAAAAAATATCTCAGGAATGGTGTAGTTCACAAAGCTCAACCCCAAGTTGGGTAATGATGGCCATTTCAGCAAGCCAAACTAAATGGAAAACTCCAAAACAGCAACAAACAGTTACACCTAAAGAAGGGCTTAGACATAGACTCTCGAGTCAGAAAGCCTCCTCCACAACAGGTTTTGCTCCAATTTTCTTTGGAAGGATGTTTCTTCCAATTCTGATTTCTCTAGTCCTCAAGATTGTCTAGTTCTTGCCATAATACCAAGATTTTGGCTGTATTTCCAGTGCTTCCCAACCATTTGTTATTATCTTTATACATATTTTATTGAGATTATCAATACAAATATTAAACAGGATAAGCTTTAAGCCTAGCCCTTTAGGAACTCTGGTAACCTCCTTCCAGCCTGACTCTTCCCTTTGGCACAAGCCCTTTGCTGTCTTGTCATTATGCATTTCCTTATAATTCTTCTGTAATCCTCGTTTTTCTCTGGCATCACTAATCAGTTCCTCACGTGACACCATATCGAATGCTTTCTTAAAGTCCACAGAGATGGTATCTAGCATGTTTCCTTTGTCTAAAAACTCCATTACCTTATCAGAGAAAGATATCGGATTAGCCTGCCACAATCTCCTTTGGATAAAGCCATGCTTCATTCGAGCCCATTTCTCACGTATATCCATGCCTTTAATTACTTCTGCCTTCAAAATCTATCTCAAAGCTTGCTTCAAGCTGAGTTAATCTTTCAGGCTCCAAACCCTGTTGTCTGCCCTTCCATATCAGGACCCCATGACCATGGTGGGTGGCATCTGTTTTGTGTCCAGCAAGGGTACATCCAAGTGGGGTCTGCTCCCATCTGGGCTGTGGGTCTGGGGATCAGGAGGGGAGATCAAACCTCTTGGAGGTTAGCCAGTGAGGCTCAGCTGAGAGGAGTTTCTGGCAGGCTGGGTAGCCCTGACTGCTGGAAACAGGCTCACAGACAGACCTCAGATGTGAAACCAAGACACGAGCCCAGGAGGGTCCCTTGGAGGGGCTGTGCAAGGTTTGCCACTTCTTTCAGGTAACTGGACTGAACAGGTCTGGCTGAGTGGACCTACCTGTCCCAGTTGCTGCTGAAATAAAACCCAATTTAGTTGATTTGAAAGCTGTTTTGTCTGATTTCCTTCCTTTAAGGAAAATGTCTAAGGAGCCCCCCCTCAGAGCTGTGACTGGGTAGGGGATGCAACACTAAATTGCCATTCTCCAAGCCTGTAGCAATTGGCCTGATGTGGGAGATTCATAATCCCTGCAGTCTACAGTGCTGCTGTTTGTAGAAATGTTTTATATATTGTAGAAATATATTGTAGAAATATCTGGTGAAATATCTGGTGCCTCTTGGGGTTGTGCATTAGCTCCCGGAGCATCACCTCTACTCGGTTACACTTTCTCTGCCTCTGTCCTTGTGTTCCTACTGTCCTTCCTGTATCTGATAGGCTGGTCAACATCTCCATCATTAAAAACAGAAGTCAAGTCCTTTTTTTTTCTTGGAGTCTTACTGAGCATGGCTTCAATTTAGCATCCCCCTCATTTTGCAGTAGCCTCACTTACCCTTTTCTCATCCTCATTTCATTTACATGCCCAAAGAGGGGTTTTTTTTCTTTGGTTTAACATGTAACTCACTTTGACACTTGACAGTTCTTCCTTCATCACCATGCTTCTTGACCTCTAAGATGTACTATTTTGCTGATCAATCTCTTCTAGCTTGATTTCACAAGGAAAAAAAAAAGATTTTCATTCTGCCCCCTTCCTCTCCTGCAGTAACTTTCAAACCCAATGGCCAATTTCATCCCCACCTGAAAGGATGGTAGAAGCACCTATGATAATTAAGATTCTGTAAGTTTTTAAAAAAATTGGCAGCTGAGTAAATGAGGGAGATTAAAATCAGTGTCTCCGCTGAGGGAAGAGGAAGTATCTCTCAGGCATTATGTATTCCGTTTGGCAGCTGCCTTCTTGTCAGTCAGCACATGCCTCCCAGCCCGCCTGCTCTGCCTGCCAAAGAGCATGCGAGTATCTTCAGGCTACCCACAGCCTGTGCTGTGTCTTACTGGGTGGGGGTGATATAAGCGGTACGGGGGAGTTTGTTTCAGGTTTGGGGGTTCTGTTGTTGTTTTGGTTGTTTTGTAGGGTGTTTTTGGTAGATGGAGTGAAGGAAATGGATCACATATCCGTAAGCAGCCACGTTTTCCTGATTGCACTGCTTGCAGAGCAAGTTGCTCTCCTTCCTTCTAGGCTCTGCATATTTCTAATGTGCTGTCTCTAAATTCAGTTAATTGTGGAGCCCTCTTTCCTGAAAACCTGGCCTGGATACAGACTCCTAATAGCAGTTTCTGAACTGAAGTCTCGAGCTCTTCAGGCCTTCTAAATTTTTCCCTGAGTTTTCAAGAGCTTTCCTTTTTGAACTAAATAGGTGGTGGGGGGACGGTTGGACTGGATGATCCTTGAGGTCTCTTCCAACCCTAATGATTCTATTCTATTCTATTCTATTCTATTCTATTCTATTCTATTCTATTCTAAAGAAATCTACCCACAAATCAATCCTTTGTCCTACTGTTACATTTCAGCGGAGACCTTTTATGACCATTCCACCCAAGGTCATTTTGTTCAGCCTACCGTTTGTAGTGCCTCACAGCTCCTCAGTGTAGGTATTCCCTCTTGCTTATGGAGCGACTATTTGGCAAAGAAACTCATGAGTTACCATGTCCAAGACCGCAGAGATTTACCACTGTGAGTTGTTGTTCTATAAGTTATTATCTAGGAAATTAAGATCCCCCCATGATGACAAAAAATCCTCCACCTATACTCCATAAAAGTTTACCCATTTCCAGAACCAATCCTGCAAGTCTTCAGCTCATTATAAACACTTCTCCAATAGAACGTCTTTTACCATTCTGTCCCGGATTAGGGATGGCCATGACAGACTTTCATTGATGTAGTCTCCTTGCTTTTTTCATCAGCCCATCACTTTACCACCTAACTACAGTTCTTGAAGCCCGTACACCGAAGAACCAGTCTCAATTACTGATCCTCCATGTTTGTTGACTATCAGTTCCAGTTTCACATCTTCGCAATAGCTATATTTCTCTTTTGGTTTTGGTTGGTTTGGGTTTTTGTTTTTGTATGGGGTTTTTTTGGGGGAGGGAGGGGCAGGTTTTTGTTTGTTTGTTTGTTTTTGTTTTGTTTGTTTTGTTGTTGCTGCTGTTCACACACTAATGCTCCAGCCCCTTTATACTGATCCTTTTAGGTGCTCTGTCAGATTTTTACTACCATTCAGATTCCTGTTTGCTTTTATTTGTCCTTTCCCTTCTTCACTGCACATCCGTTCCTCACCAAGAAGTTTGGTCTTTGGTGACCAAACTTCCCTTCTCCTGTGTACTATTACTAGACACAGAGAACACACGAGTCTCTACCAGCTTTCTCTCCTCATTTTTTCTGCGATCATACCGGCTTTCTCCTCCAGTGAAGTCCATGCTATGAGCAGTACTTTCTCCTGTGAGTTCCTTCCAGCGAATTAACATCTCAAAGACTTTTTCATAGTATCATCTTTTAATCCTCAGTATTTTGTCCTTTTTTTCCCCTGTATCTTAGGAGATCATACAAATCATACATGATTTCATACATGAAAGGTTACAGAAAGTTTCCCCTCATCTGGCACACTCCTCCTTTATGTATTTAATTTGGAATGCAGCAGTGTCATTTAACTCAATAAAAAGGTTGATAGGTTGATGTGGATACTTCCTTACAGTCCCTGATGCTTTTCAATACTATAGTTACATCACATTTCCTTCAACCTGATTTTTTCTGGTGTGAGTCCCACTAGAAGTTCTTGAGAAGAACCCCCCAATCACATAGACCTTTGTACTGTTCTTTGTGTGTTTCCAGTCGTCTTCCTTTGAGAACACTCTCCTTTCTGCTTTCCTATTAATTTTCTATATACTCTGCCCTCCGTTTTGCTTGGACTCCAACTCTTCTTACTTTTACTGTCCCCTTTTATTTTTAAAAGATGAGGTGCTCCTCCCTGCTCCACAGTCTCCTCATCTACATTTGTACTGATTTCTTTTGCATATTCATTGCTGCAGCAAATCTGTTCCTTAGATCTGTTTGTTTACCAGCGGCTTGGCCTCTTCCTTTCTTTGTAGCCTCCAAATTCTCCTGATCACCTTACTTCTGCAAATTTTGGCTTCCTTGGGCAGTCATTTCTACCCTGTCTGTCATTTCCATGTTAAATTTGTTGTCCTGTCTGCTTTCAGATCTTGTCTTTCACCAGCTCAATATGTATTTTATGTTGGAGAGCTAACCCTCAGGACTAATATGTGTCCAGTCCTCCTTTCTAGTCTCTAGCATTCTTCTCAACACTAATATTGCTTTAACCCATCACCACTGCCTGAAGTTGTCTGAGTGTTTGACTTTCCAAACCTTTTCCCAGTGTCAGCCTCAACACATCCTTTCATCTGCTCCATGACTTGGTATTCAATTCTCCCTAAAATACTTCTCCCACATCAGTAACACATCCTGCAAACTCATTGATTGAAGAGTGGCCCTTTTCTATTAGGGACAACTTTAGCACAAACATCTGGGTTTTAGGTCATGTTATAACTTTTTTCATTGCACTCTGTACAGACCAAAGTCTATAAGTTGAAGGCAACACGTAACAGAAAAGCTATCGTATCCTTATCTGTAACACAAACTGTAAGCTACAGGAAGAAAAGCTGACAAAAAAGCTTCTAGTCAAAGGTGTTGTCAAATATCGTGGCAATTCTGCCTTTTGAGGACTTCATCTAATTGGATTAGTCTCATTTTGGGAAACTGAATGGACTTGACTCTGGCAATTAAACTGAAGTCCACTTCTACACCATATGGCAAATCACTTGGGTCTTTCTTCAGTCATCAGAAAAAGACATTCTTCCATTGCTCATAGTTTTATGGAGGACAATTCTCTCCTAACAGTGCTTCCAAAAAGTAACCTTTGAAAGATGACCTGGAAGAGTGTAACTTGCACATCATGTAGAACCAGAATTCGTAGTGCAAAGTTTCTTCCTTCTGCAGCCATTCTCTATGAAAGGCTTTCCAGCCTCCCTGGCAATCTGGGCTTGCAAAAGTAGGGACACATAGATGAAAAGCACAGTGCACTCAGGAGAGTTGAAAAGCCTCACCATACAAGTAACTGTCAGACATTTGCACCCTTAACTGTGGGCTAATGAAGTCCTTACCCTGCAAACAGAGCGAAAATCTCAGTCAGGACTCGCTAATCATTCTATTATCAGTGCTCAGATCAGAAGCTGCTCTCTCCAGCTCCCTTTTGATATACAGCCAGCTATTAGGGAGGCTCTGACACAATGAAATCAGTTCTGTCGTGCTGCTGTGGGGTGAGCTGAACGCCCAGCAAGAGGAGCCTCAGATGGCAGCGATCCTGGTAGCTGGAGCAGTAGCGAGGTGCCCCAGTGCACGCAGCAGCTCTGAGCAGGCTGGCAGGGAGGCAGCACAGTTCGTGCCTTTTGCTGCCAGACTGAAAGAAGGGTGAGGTAAAGACAGAGCAAAGAAAAGGAGCCTCGAGTCCTGTGTCCAGCTCTGTGGCCCCCAGTACAGGAAAGACGTGGAGCTATGGGAGCAAGTCCAGAGGAGGCCACAAAGTTGATTCGAGGGCTGGAGCACCTCTGCTATGAGGACAGGCTGAGAAAGTTGGGCTTGTTCAGCCTGGAGAAGAGAAGGCTGCAGGGAGACCTAATTGCGGCCTTCCAGTCCCTGCAGGGGCTGCAGGAAAGCTGGAGAGGGGCTGGTTATTAGGGGGTGCAGGGCTAGGCCAAGGGGAAGGGCCTGAAGCTGGAGGAGGGGAGCTGGAGCTGAGCTGTGAGGCAGCAATCCTTCCCTGGGAGGGTGCTGAGGCCCTGGCACAGGGTGCCCCGAGAAGCTGTGGCTGCCCCTGGATCCCTGGCAGTGCCCAAGGCCAGGTTGGATGGGGCTTTGGGCACCCTGGGCTGGTGGGGGGTGCCCCTGCCCATGGCAGGGGGTGGCACTGGGTGGGCTTTGAAATCCCTTCCAACTCAAACCATTCTGTGATTCTGTGATTCTATGATTTGGAATATATATTCACCTAATTTGCACCCAGGGTTTTCAGCCTGGGACCTCATGTGGACAGACGTGCATAGGTCTTTTGTGCAGAGGATTTGGTGCTGTGATTAGTGTTGTGGAAATCATGCCCTGCAGGATCCTGTTGGGAGTCACTACTTTCCTTTCTTTGCTTTAGTTTTTTAAACAAGTGCTAAAGTTCCTGGAAGTGGTGAACAGAAGTCTTGTATGCCCTGCCTTCCCTCACAGCTTCAAATGCTTGCTTAAGGGGTAAGTAACACCAAATGCTCATGAAATGCCTCTGGCTGATAAAAGACAAACCCTCAGAGAATGGATCTCACTATTTACTCCTTCAACAAATACTTTCCTGATGTTTGGTGCATTTCAGCAACCAAAAGAAGGTGAGAGATGTGTCAGCACCTGCAGCAGGGCTAGAGTTTCTGAAGAATCAGGAAGTTATGCAGATTCAACAGGGAAGCTAAGGCCCTTGTGATGGAGACTTGTGGGCTGTAATTATTTCCCAATTGGTAATTCGGATGTGTTGCCTTGGAAAGCAGCAGATGGTAATTACGTTCCATTAGATGTTTGTATTTACTATGGAGCTGTTTCAGTCCTTTCAGCATGGGGTGGAGCTGGGGCCTTGCTGAATGGGTTGGCTGACATGCGTACCAGGCACTGGAACTGTTGCAGTGGCTGGTATCTGCTGGAGAAGTGCACGAATGCTTCTACCAAGCAAGACAGGCAGGAACAGGAGCCACCCCGAGGACTTCAGGGTTCAGTCCTTGGGAGGAAAAGCGAAATCTGCAGTGAAGCATGAAGTGTTGAAGCGTAATTCTATGAGAAGCACTTCTCTCTGGCTGGGGACACAATTTAGACCCTGTCTGGGAGAGTTAACTCATCTTGGCTCCTATGTTAACATGCCCTTCCCATTCATGCACTGCACAGACCTGAATTCTTACCATCCTGGTTACATGAACCAGTGTAAGATTTAGTCCTATTCTATGGACATTAGGTACTTAGCACTTTCCAAGCAGCACTCAGTCCTTCCCTGAGCCCTTGAAGTGCACAGTCTTGCTGCAGGGGAACAGTTTTGTAGAGTTTCTGTTACGAAAGTGTAAAGGAAGTCTTAATGTCTTTTTTTCAGAGGTCTTCACCCAGCTGGAAGCTTAATGTGACAGAGGAGTTCTGTGTAGGGCAGTGCAGGGTCCCTCCAAATGGACTTTTCTCAGTGTGGAAGGCTCTGTTTCAGAAGATCCATTAAAGTCTATGTTTAAGAATATGAAACTCTGTGAAAGGTTCAGCAGGACTTTCCTACCTTTCACACCCTTTCTTCTCCATCTTAGCCAGGGAAATTCAGCCAAGATTGATTACATCACAATTCAACTTTTTTTCTGTAAGATGCTCCACTTCCCATTTAGCAGCAGACATAAGAATGGTCAGAAAGGGCATGGTCCAAAAGGTTCATTAAAAAAGGCTAAGATTTTTATAAAATGCACACCTCTAACTGAATGAGTGGCTGTTGCTCAGGCCTGAGAATGCAGAAGACATGCAAAGAGGCAAGGGCAGCTTCAGAGAGAGTAGGAAACAGCAAGAGGGAGTATGCTTGGGAAAACATTTAAAGAACCTCAGAGGAAATAGCACAGAATGCAAATACTGTGTCCCTTCCAAATGAAGGGAAATATGTGCAGTGACTATGGGTAAGCAAACGTTGGAGTAGAAAGGGACAACACATTTGATGCAAATCAGCATGCAGGCCTCATGAAAGCGTTATCCTATAGATCTATAGGCAGCAGGAGTCCCGCATATCCAGGGGAGCACAGCAGGAGATCTGGGTATGTCGACACCACAAGGTCATCGAGAAAGCAGAGGGTATTCAGAACAGCCACAAAATGATTGAAGGACAAGGTAAATAGGAAAGATTAAAGGAACTAAATTATGCATGGCTTGGTCAGACAGTGATTAAATAGCCAGGCAAGGAGCAAAACTGTTTAGTGTAGTTTGATGAGGGACAGCCTGAAGTTAAAGGGTGAGACTGATAGTGGAAAATGGGGACTGCACAACAGGAAAAGTTTTCTTAGAAAAGCTCTAATACTGCTTAATACTATATTTATGAAGGGTGGTGGAAATCCAATTATTTAAACAGGACTTGACAAAATGCTGGTGAATATGCGCAGGGACAAGTGTGCTTTGCCCAAGGCTCAGTACCAGGGCTGCCTACCAGTGGTGTCACTTCCAGTGTGGCCCTCAGTGCTCACTCTGTTACTGCTGATCCCGTAAGCAAAGGCATCCTTGTGAGAGGCTGTGTGCGGTGGAGGGAAGGTCTTCACAATGTGGTTAGAACTTGGACCAAACTGTCTCGTTATCACCAATACTGTAGCGGCAAGAAACAGCCCTGGTGGTGATCAGGTGGGTTGTGGCTTTGTCTGGCTGGAACTTGAACACCTCCGAGAATGGAGAATTCTTTGTGAAAAAGATAAACACAATTTTATGATGACTCTCTGTGATCCCTGGATTCTTGAAAAAACTGCTGGAATGGCAATAAAAGGTCCTTTTCCTAGTGAGACCTTTTGTGGGGCACTGCTCAGCTGCAAAGTGTCCTGAGGTCCATTACCTCTGAGCATTGCGTGTGGTATGCAGCCCCCATGGACTGAGCCATTGGTCTTTTCCTTTAAGAATAAGCTTTCTTTCTAAGTGTAAAGTACTGTTCACATCTATTATAACTTGGAATAATAAAGATCTCATTACAGAACCAGCATGACTATTCTCAGGTATTGCCTTAAGTCCTCCTTGGGAAACACATCAGTATATGATATGCTGATGTTGCCTTCTAGCAGATAAGTTTGAACAACTTGTGATAATTAACATTAATAAACATCTACTAAGCATAACTGGAAACCAGACTACAGCACACAATTTTGGCTACTGATTGAAAATTGTACCACCAGGTAAAATTTTCTACTCACTTTCATTATAAATCTTCAAGGGACTTTTATTATTTATATCTGCCATCAACATAACATTTGGCTTCTGCCATGGGCCGTATCTACCCAGCAGTTGTTGGTATCCATTAATGCATAAGGTATTTAGCCATACAACAGACCTTTGAGCTGTTTTTCTGATGGACACAAAGGCCTAAATTCACCAATACGTTTAGGTATCCCTTCCTCACTGGGGATTAAGGCTGCATAATAGGGGACCACTGTTCACACAGTGCTGATCCTGAATGTTGCCTCGTTTCTACCTCCTGCACATCACAGGTAATGGACATAGCAGACCTAACTTGTGCCAAAGCCACCACACGCACAGGGACACTCTTAGCATCTTCCTCCAAGAGATATTTTCATGGCTGAACTCCTGTATGGATCAAAGCACAAATCTGGCCGGGGGTAGGAGCTCATTTCTAACCAGATGGGTATGAACATACTGTCAACATTCCTTTCTTATCCCTTTCTCTCTGTTTCAGACCAAACTGCCTGCTCAGTTTATGAGAATCCACTCTGCAGTGCCAGCGGGGCACCTCTCCTGGGCTGTGGATACTGCCAGACCGACAACATTCAAACCTGGGCTGCCCGCAGGACCTATGCGATGGGAATGATTGCTCTGACAGCACCAAAGCAAGGACATTCTTCTTTACCAAAGTTACACGGAAGGAAAAAAGGCGTGACCCACTGTCATGTAAATGGGGAGAAAGAAATTGCACTAGTAAGTCAGTAAATCCAAAGAAAGAGTTAATTTGAAAGGCAGGATACATCTGAAAGCACTGATTGTCATAAAAATACCAGTTCTCCTCTATAGAGTCACGATCCCTCTTAAGACCAACTACATTTAACAGACTGAGTGTGAAGGTCACCTTCATCCCAGATTGTGTGCTCTTTCCAAACATCAGGCCGGCACCGACTGTCCTGCATCAGCTACACAGGCCAGCTGCTCCAGCTCTCAGGGTGCTCCCAAACCACTTGGTACCGGGTAGACACGGATCCCCTTTATGTCATGATCACAAAGAGCGTATTTCCTATTTGAGCCAAAAAATCCCGCTAGGCTTTTGGGCAATCTGAACTCCTCCAGTAAGCATCAGGATTCCCCCATACCTCATTTTGCAAAATCACTTTGGGAAATGATATTTTAATAATTTGAAAATCAACCCAGCTACTTCTCCCTGTAATTTATGAATTAAGATATCTTCCTTTTGTGCCCAGCTGCTTCATCTCTTGCTATAGTTGGGTGAAATGGGCAGGGTGCTGAGCAATAAACCACCCCATCAGACCTCTGCATTCCAGCTCTACTGCTCTGGGATGCTCAGCTGTGACATCATGCCCCCCTTGTGTTCTAACCAGTGGCATGAACATGGACAGCCATGACATCATACCCTCATTGTGTCCTCACAGGTAGAATGAGCATACACAGTCTATTACTTGTTTACACCAAGCTCTATTCCCCCGCAGTTCCACTGCCACCTCCACATACAGAGACTAAAGCACATGGACAGATCCTGAGGATTTCCTAAAACGTGTGTGCTGAGATAATCCAACCCTGAGTCCTGGGTTGGCATCTGGATCTCTCCATAGGAGCAGTGAGTTGTGCTTATGTATGTTGGTTGATGAGGTTAACATGAGCTGGCAGTGTGCGCTGGCAGCCCAGAAAGCCACCCGTGTCCTGGGCTGCATCCCAGCAGCGTGACCAGCAGGGCAAGGGAGGGGATTCTGCCCCTCTGCCCCAATCTGCTGAGACCCCCCTGCAGTGCTGCCTCCAGCTCGGGGGGCCTCAGGACAGGAAAGACATGGAGCTGCTGGAGCGAGTCCAGAGGAAGCCACAGAGATGATCCGAGGGCTGGAGCCCCTCTGCTATGAGGACAGGCTGAGGGAATTGGACTTGTTCAGCCTGGAGAAGAGAAGGCTCCAGGGAGACCTAATTGCGACCTTCCAGTCCCTGCAGGGGCTGCAGGAAAGCTGGAGAGGGGCTGGTTGCAGTGCAGGGAGGGCCAGGCCAAGGGGAATGGCCTGAAGCTGGAGGAGGGGAGCTGGAGCTGAGCTGGGAGGCAGCAATCCTTCCCTGGGAGGGTGCTGAGGCCCTGGCACAGGGTGCCCCGAGAAGCTGTGGCTGCCCCTGGCTCCCTGGCAGTGTCCAAGGCCAGGTTGGATGGGGCTTTGGGCAGCCTGGGCTGGTGGGGGGTGTCCCTGCCCATGGCAGGGGGTGGGAACTAGATGATCCTTCTGGTCCCTTCCAACCCAAACCATTCTGTGATTCTATGACTCTATGATTCTGTACAATCCTGTGAAAAGAGGTCTCTCTTTGAGGTGTCCAGCAGTGGTAACCCTCACAGACCAAACTTTAAGTGGCCCTTTATACTCCCAACATTTCCTAGGGCCAAGATTGATGGCCGTTTGCAGAACAAATTAATTGTCCTCCTGAAAGAGCCAATTTCTCTTCATTGACTAAATAGGGAGCCTATGCACCTTACATCCAACATGCTCCTGAAGTAAGACACATAAGTAAAAGCTTGAAATAGGTCTTGAAGAACCTCTGCCTCTCTGTGTGATGTGTTTTGCTGAATAAAGATCCAAGTGGTGAAACAGCAGAGGAGAGCTTATACTGGGAGCAGTACCAGGTTACTGGTGACAGGCTGAACACCCCCAAAGAGAATATTTGAGGAAGAGCCTCCAGCACAGCCACTTGAAAAGGTCAACCAGGCAATGACCAGGGCTCACTTTTGGCTCGACTTTTGCTGCTGGTTGTTGCATGTGTGATATAGTGATGGGGAGGATATTCAAACTGTCACAGCCCCGATAAGGTTTCAGTGGTGATGTGCAAGACAGCAGAAGGTTAGACCAATCTTCCTGCCATGAGAGTGCAACAGGACGCTCGCTGCAGTGCTGGAAAGCCTGTTAGTCAGCACACTTTGCCTCGTGTCTGCTGCTGAGCAAGGCAAACATTTTAGTGCAAGGGAGTGCTTAGAAATACTTGAATTCGTAAATGTCACAACGAAAAATTATAATTCCTGTTGGAAGCAAACAAATTTTTGACATATTAATACTTTTTGACATTGATATTAAATGAGATATGCATGTCTAATAACAAACACAAAAATATTTTTCTCTGGAACTATGCTTTCTGACATACTTTGGTTAGGAAAAGAGAGGCAATCGTGTTTGGGGAACAGCATGTCTCCTCCCTGATACAGTGTCTCACTGAGAAAGCTGCTTTGAAGCGCTTTGGTATCAAACATGGAGAAAGGAAAATGGAAATCTCACTGTGAAAACTGATGATGAACTAATTTATCCAAGTTAAAGCAGAAGACTGAAAACAACTCTAAGCAATTTAATGACAAAATGCTCTAATCCAATGCTGGTGTTAGAGTTTCATTTGTGGCTTCTTTTATTACAGAAACTGTACCCATGGGAGTATGGATGTGAATAAAACATTTCATTTTATGGCCACAGAAAGAGAAGAAAAAAACCTTTGAGGGGTTTAAAAGCTCTTTCATCATTATGCATTTGTTCTGCAGAGGCTGGGAAATCCTCTAGGTTTAGAACAATTTTTGAATCATATATCATCTACGCGAAGGTCTCTTTGGAAATGCCAACAAGGGGTGTCAGCGAGGTTTGGTGCAGACGCTCGGCAAGGCATCCTGCTTTCAGTGCCCTGGGGAACACCCTGCGGAGAGTGTTCAGGGAGCTGCTCGCATCAGGGTCCTACAAAATGAATCTTAGCAATTAATTTTCTAATGAATGTGAAATATAAATGCTAAGGAACCTCAGCGACATCCCGCAGAGTTACACCTAAACAAGGTTGGGTCTTGCAGCCCAAAGGCTTTCGTGGCCATGCCCCAGCAGCTGACAGCACAGGCACGGGGCAGGCAGCGCAAGCCCTCCTCAGACTTGGCATCTGCTTGGTAAACGGGCGAAGTGTGGTCTGGAGGAAAAAACAAAGCCTGTTGGCATATTTGTGATATGTAGCTGGCATATGGTTCTGAATCCGGAGGATTTCACAAGGTAAGCAGATATGGCTACAAGTCGACTGCCTTCCTGAGGGAAAAAAGGTGAACAGAAATGAGGAGTCGACACTCCTCAAAACCTTTTAAACATCAAAGGATAGTCATCTCAGAGAAGCTTAAGGATGCTTCACTGCAGTCTGAGACACTAAGAATTCACAACAAGCTGAAGCCAAGCCAGATTCCCTCAAAGAGAAGAGAGACAGGGAGGAGAGAGTCAGCTCTTCTGACGTGCTTTGAAACTTCATTTACAATCAACAGCAGCAAGGAAACCGTGAATATAACTGGGCAGGGAAGAGAGCAGCTTTCAGAGCTGGCCTCACCTCCTGCAACTTTGATTTAATCTGCAGAAACACAGGGACAGTAGGGAAAGCAGTTTGAGTAGTGTGTGTGCGGGGGGGAGTGGGGGGCTCTGAGGTTGCATTTTTTCTTACTTTCCTCTTTTACAACTGTACTTCCAATTTTTTAACCAGAAAATTAATCTTCTTCATAATACAGGTTAACTAATGCAAGATTTCTTTTGCTTGCTGTTTTGAGCAAGTATAGCTATGTTTTGTCTGAAAGCAATTAACCCCCCTATACAGGTAAATTCCTGGGCTGTTGGACGCCAGAATGCATTAGGAAATTCCAGTATATTGGCACGTTTCTTGCCAAGCTGCAAGGAACATCTGGCAGACTGCTTATCGCCAGCTGCAGGTCATAGGACAGCTCCTGGGAGGCATCTGCTGACAAGTAAATATTGAGGGGACAATCCGTGTCACCAAGTACTGCTGAATCATCATATCCTCCCTGTAGCAATGCAGCAGGTCAGGCCAGGGGAAGCACAGAGTGAGGAAGAAGAGGGGCTATACCTTCCCTGTAAATATCCATTGAGGATACTCAGGTCTTCCTCAGACCCTGACTCTAGCAATTTCTCAGGTGAGAAGGGCTGGGCTCAGTCCCTGAGACGCCAGGCAGAGAGCCTTTCTGAGCAAGGATTAATTTTTTTCCTATTTCCTCTGTTTCAAGAGCTCCCACATTGTAAGACAAACTGGTTTACTAGGGCCTGTGCTTTAAACGGCCATACCTCCCTTTCAACATCCCATCACATGTTCTCTTACCGAGGATCCAGGAGGCCTTGCTGTCTAAATACTGTTCCCACTCCTACACCACCATGTGGTGACATTTTCCACTCAGTGGGGTAAAGACATCCGCCTGGTCCTGTGCTACAGGACTAAACCAGCGATGGCCTTCTGCTCACCTGCCCACCACAGCCCAGCCAGTCTCAAGTAACAAGTCGTGGACCCTCAGATGCATTGCTCCCAAAGGCAAGACCCACGGGTGAAGCACACTCGTGCAGCTGGAGATACCGGGTTGTACTACATGCAGTGTCATCACTGGGTGGATTTTGCTCCACCTGCCTGAAACAGTCAGCTCTAGGACAGACCTGGAGGATGTTTCACCTGACATGGCTCTGCCATGCAGTGGTGACACTGACGTGCCCATACCAGTTTGGTCAGTGCAGGCTGGACTCACTGTGTTTAGTGGGGGAAAAGTCCTGCTGCCTCCCTCTGTGCCTTCCCTCTGCCATTTCCCCCAGGGACACAGTGGAAGGTTTCCACCTTTTGCTAGGTGTCCCAGAGGAGCATCCTTAAGGTGCTTCCTCCCATGGGTTGGGTCTTTCCTCTCTCTGTTGTTACAGCCCTAATACAAAACGAACATGAAGGATCGAGTTCATTTTCTAAGTCACAATCTCCTTCTCCATGAAACTAGTTCAGAAGGGCAATAACCTTGAGGATCCCTAATGCAGATTCTGCAAGCCTTGGATGCTTTGGTGCTCCCAGAGGGTCACTCCACTTTCCACCTCTCATGTAACTGGGAGCAGAATGCATCTGGTTGCTCAACAGCCTGGAAACATTTGGGTTTAGTTCAGGCATAAACTTCAGCCTGTTTTCTGTGAGCTTGAAGATACAAGTCAGCTCAGGTCAGAAAGTGCCCCTGAAGCAGGTCCCTCAATGCTGAAGCATTAATTCTGCCCTGTGGAAGATAGTGGAAAGGCTGTCTGGAAAACCAACAGGAGGCTAAAAAAAAGGGATTCCTTTGAAGTTGTTCCCTGCTGTGCACAAAATATACTCTGAGTAAGGAGGCAGTAAGCAGGGACCTTGCTATAGCTGTGAAGAAACAGCTTCCCTGGAGAGAAAAAGAGCTTGATGACAACAGACTCCCTGGAAGGAGATGCTGGGATGCAGGCTGCAAGGCAGAGAGGCAGCACCCTGGTCCCTCTGGAGTTGGGCATCAGTCCCACATGGCCCAGCTCCCCCTTTCCCCTGGCACTTGTCCCAGGCACACTGAGACATCTGGTACCTTTCAGAGGAAATACTTGTAAGCGAGTTTGCTACAGACTTCAGAAAGGCTGGTCAGTCCACTCCTACACTAAAAAATACAGAGCTTGTGTGGTTTTCTTCAGATACAAGACAGAAGCCTCAGCTCTGACTTTTGAGTGAAAGGACAGCATTTGAATTTGGCAGAGACCGACAGATGCACAGACTAGACTGAAAGCAAAACACAAAGCTGATGTCCAGAACTTCTTGATCACAACAAAATGCGCAGAGATCTGTTCTACAAAACTTCAGGAAGAGCAGCCACAGACCCATGCTTTACACTTCACAGGAACTGTTCTTTTTTGAAATTTGTTTTATGATTGAACTAACGTCTTGCAAATCAGAAATTCAAGGAAAATTTCACTTTGGCAACAAAAATATGCAGTGTTAACAAAACAGTATCTGTTCCCGGTAGCTGCTCCGTGTAATTGATACAAGCTGCAGTGAAGCAGACAGAAATGTCTATTCCTCCCTTGGATTCCCTACTCTGCATCTCCAGCTAAATCTGGTCTCCTGGACTTCTGTGTACCTACTTGCACAGGCACTCTTGCAGCCCCTGTATGGCTGATTATCCTGGAGTCAGAGACTCTGAGCCCTGAGGGGGTTACTGCCGCGGGGCTCAAGAGCCACATACCCTGAAATAAAGTCTTCCAACATTGGACTGGTTTCCTTGTGGGTCCGCCCAGACTTATAGCATCTAGGATGACCACTGAGAGGGGAAGTATTACCTGAGTACTCCCTACCGAATACTCTCCTCTTTCTTTTTTTTTTTTTTTTTTTCAAGTCCTGGAGATGCTGGATAGTTAGGATTCTTGGAAACACTGGGTTTCAGCAAAAGTTTGTTCAGCTCAGAAGTGTCAGATGAAATGCTGGTGGATCAGCTAATTATCTAACTTCTTCTGCAAGGCTTTATTTTACTGGGGCATTTACAACAGGGCAAGGGATACCTCAGCCCAATTCAGATTAGCTAGCTGGGCTGCCCCATGTTTTCCTTGAACTCCTCTGCCAACATGCAGAAACAATTACTATCATTGCCTTTTTGTTTCTTTTTGGTGCTTAAGAGTACCTGGCGTAAGATGGACACCATGAACTAGCGATGGGGGTGAGCACTGTCAGCTCACTAATATTTCCTATCCCTGTTGTTAGATCCATCTTTAGCCTTTCCTTTACTACCTTCCCCTTGAGTTTGATGACTGTGCACTCAACGGGCTGTCACTGAATGGGAGGTGTTAGACCCAGCTCAACCCAATTATAATTTTCTGATTTATGGTCAAGATGAAACAATTATGTACACTACAGTACTCCAGTGGGAATCAGTTACTTCCCATTCTCCTTGACATCTGGTATAACTGAAGCCTAGATCGATGGCTCTGGAACTGGGCGTCTTGGCTATCGCTTTCTCACAGGTTTATAGGTCTTTTCTGATTTTTCTTGAAAATCCTTCTTAGCACTAATCTAAAAGAACAGTCTCTCCTACAGCAGAACAAGAATGTTCTTGACCAGGTCAGACCAGGATAGCTGGAGAGATACTGTGGGCCTGGTGTTTCCAACATACAGTCAATAACTTCCCATGACCACTTACAAAGTGGATGGTCCAGAGACTCCCAAGGTAGCCCTGCGCTGAGTCACCGAGTCCACATGGTGCAGTACAAAACTACGCAGTTACAGCCCAGGCCCAGGAGAGAGAGGATCCTCTTGTTAGGGCTAATTGTGTGAATCCAGCGCCAGACTGCTCCCATGCTTGAGCAGTGCCAGATACATGCCACTTCCTGATGAGCAATGAGCACCTTAAGTTGTACATAAAGAAATGATGAAATTTTTGCAATACTTTCTCCTGCATCTTACTTATTCCAAAAGCCAGTAGATGAGATCAAACCCACAACAGAACTGAACATGTTAAGCTATAACAGGCATCTTCCACAGGCAGATGAGGTCTGAGTAATTGGCAGGGCACAAGGGGAAGGAGGAGAAGAAAGAAATTAGATGGTGGGCACCTTAACACCAGCAGCAGCAGGTGATTTTCAGCCACTGCTGCTGTGAGATGCGATCCCTTCATTAGTGACAAAGGGCAGGAGCAGGGGGGCACACAGCCAGCTTGGCTTTGGGTTTTGATATGGTGTCCCTAAGTGGTGGCCTTTTCCTCCCATCTGTTTCCCTTGATACTTGAAAGCTGCTGTCTCTGAGTGAAGGGAATAACTGGACCTTCTGAGTTTTGGGTTTTTTTCCCCTCTCTAGCAATGCCATTTTAAATTGTTATTTCTTATGTCAGATTATCTGGTAACTCTTATTCAGAGAGTGTCTGAAAGGAAATAGTGTCCTGGGATGCCATCTGGGGCGTTCACCTGATTTCAGTTAGATAAGTTAGCTGTTAATTAGTGCTCAGTGGTAAATCCTCCATAATATCCTTTATCCTGGCTGGCTGTCAGGACATATCATACGTGACACCACGATTTCTGTTGATGTATCACATCATGTTAAAGCAGGTGAATAAGAAGCAGTATGAGAGAGGGAAAACGTGCTGCGATGATCAATACAATCAATCCTGTGTTTTGTGCCCATTGTTAAATGGTTGTGCTCAAAAGCAGGAGTGGGGAGGGACCCAGCATCTCACACAGTAGGTTATCTACCTGGCTAATTGATGATAGTTAGGATTCTAATTAATGTCAGTAAGATATGAACTGATTTTGTAATTTTGCAGGCTGCACTGAACAAATACCTGACAGATCTTAGGAGGGATCCACTTTTGTGCAAGATCTCCACAGTTCATCTCCCCTCAGTTCTGTTGGGGCTTCCCATTGCTCTTTGAAGAACAACCAACCCCTGACGGAAGCAGATGAAATAGCAGTGCTGAATGGCACAGGCAGCACCAACAACACAGAAAATTTTGCTGAACATGTTTGCCTGTATTTCCAGGATGTTTCCCCCAGGAAATGAGGGAAACAGCTACTTCCCCCTGAAGTTTCATGCTGCTGTACTTGAGCCATCTAAATTTGCTCTGTACATTGCCATATTTCTGCACCCATTTTCCAGGGATTCTTTCCATTCACAGTCCACACAAATAATTACGCATGTATTTATTCCCTCGCGGCAGCCTGTTTTGTTGAAATTGTCTACTTGTGAGATTGTCATTCTCCCACACTCCAAAACTCTGTATTTTTTCCAGCAGCTCTATTTATTCCAAGCTCCTTTTCTGTCAATCTCTATTTACACTGCTTTAGTATTTTTCAAAACATTTGATTAAGTTTGCAATAAAGTTTGGAATGTGAAAGAGAATCAAAAGAGGCCAATATAATTTTCAGCAACACATATAGAGCCATCATCTGTTATTGGTACTCTTTACATGTCTATGATTCTCATAAGAAGTCACCTGAAATACTGTATTTATTTTGACATGAGGTTACAGTAGAAAGAGTTAAGAAAACAGAAATAAATTTGATAGGCTAGGCGATGGGAGGTGGAGAAACTGATGAGAAAAAGAGGCACTATACCCCACACCTCAGATACATCCTCTAGCAGTCCAAATAGCAAAAGAGCCTGCAGATCTTTTTTTTAGCCCTTGAGCAAAGGTGCAAGCATATGTGGCTAACACGAAGATCAGCTTTGCTCACTGTAGATTTATATCAGAAATATTCCAACTAAGAAAATAAGAAAACAGGATGCGTACTTAGGCTTAAATAAGATACATCCAAACTTGTGTAAGCACAGAAATGGCAAGGACATCCTACATTAGATCAAGTTGCTCAAAGCCCCATCCAACCCAACCTTGAACACTTCCATTGATGGAGATTCCACAGCTTCTCTGCGCAACCTGTTCCAGGGCCTCACCAACCTCATAACGAAAAATTTCTTCCTTATGCCCAATCTAAATCTACCCTCCTTCAGTTTAAAAGAATTTCCCATTGCCCGGTCACTACAGACCTTGGTAAAAATGTATCTCTGTCTTTCTTTTAAGCCCTCCTTATATATTGAAAGGCCACAATAAGATCTCCCCGGAGCCTTCTCTTCTCCAGGCTGAACAAGCCCAACTCCCTCAGCCTGTCCTTGTAGCAGAGGGGCTCCAGCCCTCAGATCAACTTTGTGGCCTCCTCTGGACTCGCTTCAGCAACTCCATGTCCTTCTTGTCCTGGGGACCTCAGGGCTGGATGCAGGACTGCAGGGGGGTCTCACTAGAGCAGAGTAGAGGGGGAGAATCCCTTCCCTCTCCCAGCTGTCACGCCGCTGGGGATGCAGCCTGGGATACGGTTGGATTTCTGGGCAGCAAGTGCACATTGCTGGGTCATGTCTGATTTTTCATACACCAGCATCCCTAAGTTGTTCTCCACAGAGCTGCTCTCAATTCCTTCAGCTGCTAGCCTGTACTGAGGGGATTGCCCTGACCCCGGTGCAGGACCTTGCACTTGGCCTTGTTCAACTTCATAAAGTTCGCATGAACTAACTCCTCTAGCCTGTCCAAGTCCCTATGGATGAAATGCCTTTTCCAAAATGAATCAACTGTACTGCTCATCTTGGTGTCATCTGCAAACTTGTCACTAGCTGTGATTGTCCATTTTTTTAAACCTTCATGTTTACTTTCTTCACCAGCAAAGCCAAAATGTTCAAAACTTTGCAAGGAGTCCATCCTGAATAAGAAGTGCAATCAGAAAAAGTCATTCAACTTCTTCCAGGTATCCAGGTAAATGAAAAGAAAGCCCCAACCAAAATATATGCTGCAGGAAGAGGTGTCTTCAGGATGAGATCTGGTCTTTGCAGGCCCACCACTCCATTCATATATCGGAGACAGAGACTCTTGGGCCACACAGTAAATCTACCAGGCTGCTCAGCCCTTCCTTTGTCAAAGTAACTGTGAAACTTGACTTCACAGGTCTGCAATCCCTCAAACACTAATCTCTATTAGAGATTAATTATCTGAATAGTGTGATAGCAAGCATAAAATTTTATCATTTCTAAGTGGTTACAATTACGGTATCACAATCAACAACTGCTTTGGCATGAGTCATGCAGGAAATACCATTATATGAGAGCACAGCCTGTTGAAACGAGTGTCCCTGACTGAAAAATACAATTTGACCACTACTCCTCCAGGAAACCTGTACCAGCAACAAGGATAAATCAGAAAAGCTTCATAATAGGTTATGCTATCAACAGAAACAGCCACAAGAGTTAAGGGATGAAAAATGCCAGTAGAGCCACATCGCAGAATGATGTGTCGCAGATGTGGGATTCCATAGCAGACCTTTTCCTCAGGCAAAATGGTTTGATATGGGGAGCCTCAGAATGACAGTGAGAGGTTCTGGCACTGGTGAAGAAAGCCTGCTTTGTGCAGATTTATATTAAACAGCCTGATAGTGACACAGTGCCCATGATACAGTGGGTATCTCTTATGGGGAAAGCAGTCATGAGCGAAATGGAAAAAAGTTGGCTTTTAGAATAAAATTTAGGGTGACTGAGGGGGAATGAAATAACTCCAGGAATTTTCTTCACAGAGCTGGACAGCAAGGTTAAAAAGGGCTGCGATTCTCTTCAACACTGGAGTCTCCGTGCCAAGATCAACATCGACAGGCTGGCCAGACTTCAGGGAAGACCAGCCTCAGTGGTGGTGCCTGGGAGGATTGCTCTGTGGAGAACAGCCAGAG
Source organism: Psophia crepitans (assembly GCA_013399095.1). Classification (NCBI taxonomy): domain Eukaryota; kingdom Metazoa; phylum Chordata; class Aves; order Gruiformes; family Psophiidae; genus Psophia; species Psophia crepitans. The sequence continues at coordinate 91,159 of VWZZ01001047.1, forward strand.
AAGTCATTTTTGCCTAATGAGACTTTCTGGCAAGGTCAGGAGACAGAATTGATGGTGAGTTGGGAGCAAGGAGAGTTAAAGGAAAACCCCACTGTTTGGAGAGGTGTAGGGGCACATGTCATGGAAACAACAAAAGAGCTGGGGACAATTGCAGCAAAACATGAGAGCAGAAAGTGTCTCAAGAAAAGCGTTTAGCTAGAACTGAAGAGGAACAAGGGATTATGAATGGATTACGGTCACAGCATTGTGTACACTAGATATAGGCAGGACAGGGTCTAGGGGACACTTTCATCCCCAAAATAGTTCACCAAGACTGCTAGAGACTGGAGAGGAGGTTGCAGGGTGCTTGTCAAGGCTGAACTGCTGAGATGCTGTGTTTGGGACTGATAGATGGCCCCAAGGCAGCTTCTGCCATTGTAGCAGGCCACAGACAGATATCTGATCTACAGAAAGTAATCTCCAGAGACCCAAAGCAGAGCAAACCGTGGATAGTATGGGCATCTTGAGTGTTTACCATGTACACATACTGAGAAGTTATTGACCATCCAGACCTCTCTATTAATAGATTTCTTTTGTTCAGCGTTAATGGCATCTTGATGCACCATGCTGTTATACAAATTGAAAGCACTGGAAGGCAACAGAGGGCTGCTTGGATGCAAGCAGATAAACAATCATACAAGAGCCAACAGCAGCCATCTTCAATGACAGCCATTCTAAGAAACTGATCCTCAGCTGAGTTTAGTTAATGAACTGGGTAAAATATGTTACAACTCCTCAATACTAAAACAAAAAAAAAGTTATATTAATCCACTGTGATTAACAATAAAGGATTTTCCTTAATTCTTGGTAACTGCTAAATAATTTCCAACTCTTTTTGCCTTGATTTCAATTCCTCGTGTATGAAAAAAGATCAATTCCGGCTTAAGACTTATTAAAGTATTATTCTATCTGAAGATGTGATTAGACTGAAATGCACAAGTCTGGGTTTAATGGTCTTGTTCTAGTAATGGCATCAGTTAATTAGAATCCCTTGAGATATCATGACTGTGCTATCCTTCACTCCCAATGGGAAATACCTCCTCAACAGGCCCCACCAAGCACCATACCCAATAGTGATGTCTCTCACACTTCAAACTGCCGCCTGACTCGACTCATTCATGCATATTGTCCCAGAAAGCTTCGTTTCTTCCAAAAGGTGTATTTCAGACTTAACAGCATCATAGTTGTCACTTAGAAGCATATGGTCAGAAATTAATTTGGATTTTCAGTGTAATTGTCCTTATTCTTCGTGGGGCACAGAACACAGTAAGAGGGTGAGGTATTATCAACAGGGAAAATGTAGTCTTAGAAATCCGTTGCTATCTATTTGTGAGGAGGCAGGTTGTGGCTTCTGGGTACGATCAGCAGAAGGCAGGGTGCAGCCACTGATCATTCTGCAGGGACAAAAGGGGAGGGCAGAGCACTTCAGGATGGTGTTCGCCTCATCTGCTCAGCGATTTCTGCTAGTCTCCACTCTATTCCCAATGCAGGACACTGTGAGAATAATCCTAATGGCTTGTTTGCTCAAGCCAACTATATCTGCAGCTGTGCCCTCCTCAGCTCCCATCATGAGAGGCTCTGAGTTCATGCACCCTCACTGATGTTTCCTCACATCCCTCTTGGAAGGAGGGATAGTTCTGTCCCTCTCACTGTAAGATGGGGAAATCTGGCAAGGGAGTACAAAATGTCAGATTTTGGTCATGTCTAAGTATATCCTGTGGGGTTTGATAGTGTCTTTAAAAGTGTCTTGCTCAGTTACTTAGACTATTTTTTCTAAGGTCTTCTAGGTTATTTTTCCAAGGACCACTCAGCTGGAAGCAGTTTTCTTACTTTGCTGGAGACCTAGGCTTGCACGCATACCTCAGACTGGTACCTGCTCCTATGTCTGCCCAAACTGAAATGCCAGACTTTCTTCACGAGGTAGAATGAAAGTTCAGCACTTCAAGACAGGGTGCAGAGAAACCTGCACAGGGCAGGGACTTGCTGAGGGTAGTCAGTAAGAAATGCTGAAGAGTGAGACCTAAGCCTTGGTCCTCCTATGTTATTTCATGCTTTGCTCCAGTCTTCTCCTCCCACTCAGGTTTCGCTTGTGATTTTCTACACTTTTTCCTCTTACTTGTAATACCCTTGGCCTCTTCTTGCAGTATACCGTGCAGAGCTCAGCTCAGTAAGTATGTTTGGAGCAGTCATGCACCAGGCCTTGAGGAAATGAATGGCTAGATGAAAGCTGCTAAGGCTGATGCCTGGGTGACTGCAGCATCACAAGTGGCATGGCCAAGTCCATGGTCAGTGAAAGCAAATTCCTGAGAGAAAGTTACACCCATCAGGCACAGGTGATGATCCAACATAGATAGTCCAGCTACAGCAGCCTAAATGAAGAGCATTGCTCATGCTAAATGAAGAGCAGTGCTCATGTTGGCCTGCCAGGATGCCTTTTTCCCCAACTAAGTCCACTCAATATCATACCAACAAGAGAAGGGCAAAGGCTAAGGACACTCATGCTATAGCGAAAACATCTCATCATTCTGTGAGCTGGAACATGAGGTTGAAAATCATGTTTCTCCTTGGGTCTTACCCCTTGTCTAAATTCAGAAAGAACCTGCTCTCAAAACAGCATTTGAACAAAGTAGCATTTAAAAAAAGAGGCCTGACTCTGCTCACTTATCAGGTTTTCTCTGGTTTTGGGGCAATTACACATCATGTAGTCAAAGGGACTCAAACCTGAATCAGTCGTATGATTTGGGACCAAACTGAGGTTTTACTCAAGTCCTCCTCCTGCTGCGAAACACTATAGTCAAGTTAATCTCAACTTTCTAGGTGTTTCTCATAAGAAATGTTAATCCGGTTAAACTTTGATAAAATCTACATCTAAATAACAGTCTCCTCTGAAGTAAGCAGACTTATGCTGATGCATGGAACTGAAATAAGATTGACATTTGGAGGACGTGAAACCTTTTGGGAAGCCCTAAAATATCCCCTAAGTAGGTCAGCTCAGTGACCTGGATCTGTACTTTTAATACAGGGGTAGCCTATATTTTCTTAAACTGTTTGCTGAGGAATGTATGTTTTTTGGGCTATGGGTTTATTTTTAGTAGTTTAATGTGACCTTTGTAGGAGATCCTATAATAAGAACAACAATGAAGCTGGCCAGGGTGAGTCACACCACGTGCTTTGATTTAGAGATGATGAACACATATCATTTAACCCTTGGTCATTTCTGGACTAAACCATCTTACATGCAATTTTCACTTTAGGAATCAAATCAATACCTCTAAAATAGAGAAATTTCTTGATGGCACCAAATACTCCCTGTCTTACAAGATAACTAAAATACATCAGTGGAAAACAGATTTCTTTAGGAATTTAAAATACAAGTAAAAACCTGGGCCAGGCCAGAATTTCCCCACTGCCTTGCAAAATCTAGCTCAGATTTCAGCAGCACCATCTAGGAGTTCTTCAAATCAAACCCAAAATAAGCTCCCTTATTTTTCAACTTTCCCCTTTCTAAAGTGGAGTCTAGCCATCTAAGCATAGAATTGGTTGACCTTTTCTCCTCCTCTGTGATACTTCTTACCCTGAACTAAAAACTCTGGGTGAAAGCTCCAATTCACACAAGCCACCTATGGTAGAAACTGCAGCCTAGCTTGGAAAGAGAAAGCTCTTATCCCAGTCTTACCATATCAATAATAAATTCACCCACTGTTCTCTAGGAGTAAATTTGAGTTACCATATGCATCACTGTGGTGATCTAAATTCATATGGGGTTCATGGAAAATGAACGTACGTTTGAATATTCTTCAGGCAAAGGATGAAATTAGTCACAAGATATTAAGTAAAAGATATGTCTAATGATAAATGGAATGGCTTCCTAGAGGACATGGTGGAGTCTTTTTTTCCCTTCAGGCCTTTAATAAAGATCTGACTGCCTCTTATTTAACTAAATGTTCTTGAGACCTGATCACTCTCTGCAGCTCCCTGAAAGGAGGGTGTAGCCAGGTGGGGGCCAGTCTCTTCTCTCAAGTAACAAGTAATAGGGGGAGAGGAAACAGCCTCAAGTCCTGCCAGAGGAGGTTTAGACTGGATATTAGGAAAAATCTCTTTACTGAAAGGGTTGTCAAGCACTGGAACAGGCTGCCCAGAGAAGTGCTGGAGTCACTATCCCTGGACGTATTTAAAAGATGCATAGATGTGACGCTTAGGGCCATGGTTTAGTGTTTCAGCTTGGCAGTGCTGGACTAATGGTTGGACTTGATGATCTTAAAGGTCTTTTCTAACCAAAATGATTCTATGATTCTTTCCAGAGAAGCAGGATGACAGTAGTTATCCCTTTGCTAAGATACAATTAAATATGTTGAAAAGAGATTAAATCCATCAGAACTAGTTGTTTCTTTGAATGGCATGGAGTGCTTGGACAGCTGGTAAGTTAGTGAAAGATCACATTGTAAGTCATTCTTAAGTGCTGGGCAGCTGTGGCAGTTGTGGTTTTAGTGCTATTCAGGGACCTTGTCTTTCTCCCCCACTTTTTCATTTTTTCTGCTATATCCAAGAATTTGCCCTTCCTGTGTTTTCTTCAATAGCTGGCTAAAGGAATGATGCATTTTAGGTAATGAGCACACAAAAATAATAGCTTCTTCAAGGTTTTCCCTCAGTACAAGCTTGAAACTTGCTCAGAGATGTGAGTTCCATACAGCAAGTGAAAGTCAGACAGCATTGCACTAGAAGTTTAGAAGTTGCTTGAGACGTGAACAAAAGGGTAGTCTGTGTGTATGTACTGCTAAGATGTTTGCTGTGACACCAGAACTTCACTGTGAGTTGTGAGGTGCTTTTTGTGAGTCTCCTATTGTTTCACTCTGATTAGTCAAGTTGATGAAATGGTTGGTCCAGGAGATAAAGCCCTGGAGTCTTCCCACATCACTTTGGTATCTGACCCAGGCACTTCCATAAGCAGCCCATCTTACAGCAGGCATGTTGGTTCCCTATGCAGTCAACGACGAGACTTGTCTCCAAAGGACAATTCTCATTTTGGGTGAGATGAGACTCACCCAACTGACAGCAGATGAGGATTTGGTAAAAAAACATCAGACAGGAGCAAGCCCTCTAGTGCCTCTAATGCCATCTTCAGAATGGGCCCAGATACTTTTAGCCTTGCACTGTTCCTCAATGACTCCACTTTGTCCTCTTCTTCATAATGCTTTTAAATGGTCCATCAATTATCTGGAAAATTTTGCCCTTCCAAGCTTTGACTTGGAGGAAAAATGCTGATGTATTGATGTTTGTTAATAGAGTACATTAGAAAAGTAAATCAGTCTGTTAAAGGGATATTAAATGGGAGAATGGTTTCCCTAACATTTTTAATGAACAGAAAATTCCGAGTCTCTTTAAATGTCAATAACATTATGCAACCATCTGTGTAGTTGACTTAAAAAAAAATTCATTTGTGCATTTGATATAAATCCATCTTAAGATAATATAACCAAGACATGTGCTGGAATCTTGGTTCTCTTTTTGATTTATCTACGGAAAGACTGACAAAACAGGACCTGAAAGGGGTGGTAAGGTGGTTCTCCTTTCCCCTCCCCACCATCTTTTTTTAAGATTTGCCCTCAGACTGCTTTTATCTTCAAGTGTTCTAGAAACAGTGCAATGTCAGAATACAGACTAGGTCCCAGGTAAACAAATACAGCCAGAAGCCTGACTTTTGCTTATTTATGGCTAGAAAGTGCAATTCTTGTACTCGTGCTGGCAAGCCCTAACTAGAACAGTCTTGCTGATTCCAAAGGCAGTAAGCACTCAGGGAATCTCAATACAACTGAAGCTTTAATAATAACATAAGTGAGTAGGGTATATCCATGTTCCACCGTATTAGGGATGTCTGTGTGTGCAATTATGCTATTTTATTGTATCTATATGCCTGAATGTGAAATAATTTGCTCCAAAAAATATATTTTTCTAAGATAGACTGTAATAGGTACCACAGTCTGAAGATGCAAATTAATTTCAGGTCCTTCCTTAATATGCAAATTTTATCCTCAATTATATTTCCATCTCTTTATGCATTGAGAGAACATGGAATAACACTGCAGCTTTGAGTTGAGCCAAATGTGAGGCATGATCTGCAACATCAGAAACTGACTTTCCCACAGCATGCTGCTTGTTCTTGGGTCTTCCTAAACCAGACATCTTGTGAGAAAAGTGTGTGTGTGTTGACATATCCGTTGAACACAGTGTAGGGTTCATCCCACATTCTTTAGTTGAATAGAAGTTAGGTGTCTTAAGACAGTTTTCTGGGTTCCTCTCAAAACACAGGGAGAAAGGAAAGCATCTACAGAGGACAGCAGAAAAAGGCTTAGGATGTGATATATCACCTTCTGGATGTGGCCATCTCCTGATCATAGCAGAAGTTAGGAGGTGGCTGAAGAATTGGATCCTGCCTGTCGGAGAGGTCCTTGGCTTATGTAGGTGGCCAAAGCTCCCTGAGTTTAAGCCAGTATCTCTTTTCGTATGTGGGAGATTCTCTCATATCTTAGCTTATTTCTTAATGCGATTCTGTGACCTCCGGGTAGGTGATATGAAGCCAGTATGGACATTTATTCCATATAGTGGAAGAGCCATACAGGAGTCATGACAGTTGCTAAAGATCTAAACTAAGTGGACAGCTGTGTTTCTGGACTCATAACACAAAACTGTATGTGGAAATGAAGAGACAAATTGTGTCTCTCTGCTGAATCCCCATGAGAAACAGATTTTTTGTACTGATTGCACTTTGAATTAGTTTGAATTCAAGGGTTTCAGGTAAATGAAATCTATTTATTTAAGTACATGATAATTTTTTTGGGAATGGTCTCAGTTTAAAGGGGTATCTAAATTTAGCTGTAGTCATAAACAGTTTCAATAATGTCCCAATAGCAATAATTTTCTTAGATATTTCACAAACTCAAGGTTAACTGCTTCAGAATCTCTTTGGATGGACAATTTTTTCTGGAGTTAATATTGTGACTGCCTCATAACTCTGTTGATAGCCAGCACAACTGTTTATTAGTCTTGAAAGTGGTGAGCATTTCTAGCAGTAAACAGCAAATCTCTCACAATAATCTGCTGACTATTATCCTGCTGAAATAGTTGGGAAAGTTCCCTTGAAAACTGATGCTGAATTCCAAAACCACAGCATTCACTATGGCAAATGTGACTTTCAGCTGGTTGGACTCAGCCTCTGGAGCTGCTGGTAGGAAGCAAACCTAATTAATGGGAAGTTAAAAGAGAATCATAACAGCTGAAGCAGGATTAGTAGTGTGAGCTTTCACCCTCATTTCTCTGTGGTCATCCTAGAGAAATAATCTATTATTGGAGCAAAAGATATGATACAGGCATTCCAAGTATTTCATTTAAATTATATGATTTGGAGTCTGCTACAAAGAAACATCCGATGGAACAGCTGCCAAAATTGCTGGGGAAAAGGCTGCCCAGCAACTTTAAGCATCCCAAGAGCTCGGAGCATTCAAGACTTCCTCAGCTTCCAAATGACAAGGTGTTTTCGTCCATAGAGGTGACTGGGAATCTTTAAATTAAAATGAGAAGCAGAGAAACAAAAGCCGTATGGAGTGGTAAACCTTGCAGCTTCAGATCTAACATCTGGTACTCTAGGGACAGAGACATCAGGCACCCAATTTTACACCACCACAATGTCCTATGGTGTTCAGAACCTGATCAGATGATCTGAGCACATGAAGCATCATCCTGGCAGTTGTAGTCCTTGAAAGAGGCCTACAGTTACTAAGTGCATTTTAACTCCTGTCCCATCCAGGATGGGCAGACTGATCACTGTGCCACATACTACCATGACCAGGTGCTGCCTTTACAGAAGAACCTTGAAAACACACCAGCCACTCAAAACCACAGTCCTGCAGTTCTTGAGCACCCTAATACTCGAATTCTGCCACAGAAGAGCAGAAATGGTTGTCCATCTCCCATGTTCTTCTGAAGCATGTCCACTATATCAGAAAGTTGTGAGGCCCTCTAGCAATCTGGCAATTGTCAGTCCTGATTGTCATCTCCTCCAGTGCTCCACATATGAGTTATTCCCATCCTGCACTGTATGCACTGGTGAAGGCAGTGGAAATCATCCTTCTTCCACAGGCAGGCAAGTAAACTACTCTTTAGCAACAGAGTTCAGAACAAGATCTTACTTTGGATACGTCTCCCAGGACAGAAATGACCTGAGATTGTTACACTCTAAGGCTTTCTGAAAGCCTCAGTACCCGTGCTAACTCTGAGAAGGAAGGGCAGGAGGATAAAAAGTAAGCCTATTTCACTGTCTCTTGTCCAGATTTTGTTGGGGGAAGCTAGGTGGCAAAGAGGGAGGAGAAGGCTGGTGATCTGGCTGGTTTTAGAGACCTTCACATGTCCTTGGAGTACATTCAGGAACAGTCATTTTTATTCTGGATAAATCCAAATAAATACATAAGTACATGATGACCCAAGGCTGTTTGAGGAGGTGGACTGACAGAAATCGGCGGTAATACTCTCCATCTTTGCTCTTTACTCTTGACAAATCTCTGACAGCAGGCATCAGGTCCTTTCTGTGCCTTGAGGGGAGGGGACCAAAAGGAGGATTTGCCTGGTGCAAAACCTTCTGTGAAGGGAATGAAAGGACATACTATCCCCTTTTCCTAAGAAAGTAGTGGCCTCTTCTAAAGGCACTTGAGAGGTCAAGGGACCCTCTCTCCTGGACATGCCCCTCTCTGGGATGTTGAGTTTTGCTTGTACCTAGCGTTATGAGATGTCTACCAAGCCTTAGCACTCACTGCCAGGATTTATCAACTGTACTCCCCCACGCTGCACCCCCTAACAGGAAAACATCTTTCCCTCTATTTATCCTGAATTTTGGAAAAGCCAAGCTCACAGGTGTCTTCAGGCTCCTTTCAGAGACTGCAGCACTCTGCCTATCTGAGCAACTCTGACAAGAAGCCCTGTCGTGACACACTTCAACAACCACAGCTTTCTGCTACTTGTGAAATGCCCTTCCCCATTTTCCTGAATGCATTTTTGTTTCCACTGAGCAGCACTGCCAGGAGACCCCTTCCAACCTGCACGGTCGGGGCTATGCTGGCTGACCAAAGTCCTCTCATGTTCTCTGTCCCCAACTGCCCTCCAGAAACACTCTGTCACTTTGTCAAGGAGCTTTCTCCATTTGCCATTTCTGAGCAAAGGTTTCATGTTTGAGCTCTGAGACACAGGCTGGAGGTATCCAACCAGGTCCTTTTTCAACTTCAACATCAATATGTGAAACTACGGGTACACTGATAAATAAATTGTCTGAAGGCATATCCTTCACAGTGTTGTTTCATATCATTCTGTAAGATTTTGAGTACCCTGAGTTCATGCCTCACCACCATGCAGTGTGAGATACCTTTCCCTAATGCTTGTGAGATGTCCTTTTTTCCAGACACAACCCTACAACCTCTCCTGTCCAACCATAGTAATGACTAGTGGTGAGGCAGATTTTCTTTTCAAACTGGTGCAAATCTCATGAAAATGCAATGGAAAAAAATGGCATTGCTACAGAATTATATCCACTTGCTAGAAATCAAATACCCAACAGGACAGACACACTACACCGTAAGTACCTGAGGGACTACATGCAGTTTGTATAGCACTGTATAAACTTACAGCACTATATAAAAATAATAATAATAACAACATTCCTTTGCCTGCATTATTATGTCTCAGCTATTATATATACTAATGAGGATTTTCAGTTATACCAATGTAGCGTGTTCTCTACTAGTACATTTTTTTTTGTAGATTCTCTAATAAATCAATATTTTATGCAAGCAAAACCCTTAAAGTTAGTGTTAGAAAAAAGTGCCTTATCATCCCCAGCAGCTCCCAAAACCCTGCAATGCAGGCTTTTATTATTTCTGTAAAAGAAAAAAAAAAAGAAATCAATAGAGATTCCTCGTGCGTAATCCTCAGCAAGATTAGCACTTTGTCAACCTCTGTTATAATCTCCTGGAAAGCAAAAAGAAGGGGCCAGGAGGAAGGAAGAGAAAAGAAGTCACGGGAAGCCAAGAAGTGGTTTCTGCTAAAGAAGGCTATTTAAAAGGTGACTCTGGTCTTCCCAGCTTGGTGTTCAGAAAATATGGAGACGCTTCTCCCAGCTGTTGAGATCCTAACACATGTAATTGGAAGAGAAACCTTCCAAAGCTACCAGCAGTTAAGTTTCCTGTTTGAAAAACTGATTTAGAGGTGTCTATCCCAGCAAAACCAGGACAAGGGGCTAGATCCAACACTCAGTCTAGGCCCCGCAATGCAGAGCATGAGCCTTGCGCGTTGCAGAGCCTGAGTTTTGGGTGTCTTGCCCTGTGGAGCAAGGGCGCGAGTGTCCCAGGCAGCAGGGTGAGAGCCAGCCCCACCGTGCTGGGAGAACCAGGGTGCTGCATGGGGAACAGCCTGGAGATGGTTAGTGAGGGCATTTAAGGTAACGTCTCAAAACTCGGCCACAGAAGAATTCACAAGCAGTGTTGCAAGCTCTGAATAATGGATCAAGGGCTGCAAGGGAAGGACAGGGAGGGACAGCAATGGATAAAACTGTGAGTAAGCAGGACAGAATATGTTATGTCATATTGTATCTATTATTTCTCATACCACTGCAATCACCCGTTAATTAAATTCACAGATGAGCTGCATGGAGAGGTAATCCAAACGTGAGAAAGGAGGAGAAATAATATTAAAGGATGAAGAGAGGCCAGAAGCACAGGCAGAAAATCAGCAAAGAAGGTTGGAATCACAACAAACAATTCATTGGGAATAATCGTATGTTTCAGTTGAGGCCAAAATTAAAGTATGCAAAACCACAGCAGGACAGAAGGGTGGGTGGCAACGCTCCACGTAAAGAGCCGGAATCACTGAACAGAGTGAGGTACAGCATACATGGAGGGCAGACCAGATCGCTGTCACAGTTGCGTCTTGTGCAAGCACATCCCCACTAGCTTCTCATTTGCAGGTGCCCAGAAAGCCAGCTTTGCTGCCAGGGAAGCTCCCTTTCCCAGGCAGCAGTTCCTAGAAAGCACAGGCAGTGCACTAGCAGACTACCAAGCTGAAGTTTAAGCAAACAATTCAGCAGCTGCTTTCTGTTGAGCCAACTGAGATCCTACTGGGTTGAGCAGTGTCATTGCCTCTTTTCCTAATGAAACCATCCTTGGCTCTTACCCAGCTCCACCTGACAGCACAGTCAGGAGTTTTAATACAATGACTGATTTAAATGTGTAATTTATTGAGAAAAATGGAAATGAACTTTCAATTTCTCCTTGCAGTCCATCTTACATGAGCTTTCTTATATTTACAGCTATAGGAATGGCCTTCCGATAAACCCAAGAAATCTTTTCTGTGAAAAAGAACTGCATGTTGCTAGCAACTTTCAAATCTCTGAAGCTGAAGAAGGAATACGCTTTTCATGCAGTCCTTATTTCACCCGAAAAGTTTAAGGCTCAATGAAAAACAATCAGAGAAAACTGAGGAGCCTTCATGAAGGATTTGCATTCTTGAGATCTTCACAAGTTACCCATTAGTTACAGTTAGCAGGTAATACGTACTTTCAGGTAATCCTATATCCAAGCCTAAAACTTCATTCCAGATGTAGCATTAAGCTACTATGGGGCTTACAGCTGATTAATAGTATTTAATAAACATGACTTTTATTGTTATATGGAACTCATTTGTTCCATATAATAATGGTATAATGAAAAAATGTGTGTATCAGTTTTGCTTCCAGTGTCTCTGCTATAAAAATGGAGCTCAAGGCTTAATACTCTACAAGAATTGCTGAAGCAATAGCAAATAGGCTCCATTTGAGATCTGAGTTGCCAAATAGAGGAGCTTCTTTCTCTTCACTGACTGTGCAGAAGAATAAGCTCCCGACTATTAGACAGCCTAATGTATGAGTAAATTCTCTTGTAATTTTTGCTCAGATCTGTGGAATTCCCCAGACCAACAAACCTTATTTATTAAGCTCCTGACACTGGGATTCTGGACTCCTTGCATAAAACTAGCAATAAAAAAACTTCTAAAATCTCATTAAAAGATTAACCTCCTATCACAAGCAGCTGGGACACTGCAAAGGAGTCTGCTGAGCTCCCAATATGTGAAGGTAGAGTAAAACCCAGGCAAAATTCTTCTCTCAGCACATTCCTTCAATAAATATTGTGCAGCTAGGATGAGACTCAGAAGGGATACATATCACCAAATGTTAGTTATCTGAAAACCAAGAATCTATGTTCTCTCTACAACCCCCTCCAGGTGGCAATTTTGATCTTAGATAAGAAGAATTGTACTTAGAAAAGTCCCATTTTTATCTGCTGACTGCAGAAGGCACCTTGGCTCCTGACTGAGACTAGGCTGGGGACTTGGGCACATTAAGTACATTCCTAAAGTTGTGATCAGTCAGATCCTGGTCACTGTCAATTGCTGCACAGTTGCAGCTACGCCAGGTGAACTTTTCCTTTGTCCTGGCCTTGCCTTGAAAACCTGCAGGGATGGAGGACCTCCGGACTTTATTGGTCATGTTGCTTTCTTGAGGTGAGCTGGTTTTAGTCTTTTAGCCTGGGCTTAGCTATAAAGAATCAATTTATTAGGTCTGTCATCTCATCTCAGCTTGCCAGATATGTGTGTGTTGGCTTTATAGTCCATATATTCAGCTCCCTGATTTCTTTGTTGAATAGAGCCCAATTTTCTCAAATCAGCTCTTATACTCACAATTTTCACTTACTTCATGGTTAATTGGTTTAAATTCAGAGGAAGAGCTCTGCTCTAGGGTTTTTTTGCACACATCTCCTGATGCACCACTTCAAAAATACACACGAACCAAGTCTTTGTAAGTATTGTGGTACCTCAAATTCAGCAACTCATTTTTGTGCCTTTTCAAACGCTGGACGGACCTTTCACTGTCTGGTGTCCTGTGCCAATACTCACAAACAAAGTCTTAAAACTAGCTTCCTGTAACTTCACCTGATAAAAGGCGGGTGACAAGAACACCTGGAAATCTAAAGAAAAATGTTGTCATAAGTACAACCAAAGAAATTTAATTCAACAGTTCAAATAAATGTCTGCAGGCACTTTCTTGTCATCTGTCATTACTCCCTGAGCTAAGTGGCAGCGTGTCCTTTATCTGTTTGATCTGAAAAGGACTGGGCTTTCTCTTAGGAGATGTGGTCACACTTTCCACACATACAAGATTTCCATCAAGTTAAAGTTAGCTTGGACAGCTTTTGAAGCTTATGTGAGAGAATAAATCTGTTGCCTTTTTCTTATTCTTAGATATTTCAGTGTATAAACCATATTAACAGCAGAATTTCAGCAGCACATGTATTATTGTTTTCTTCTTGGTAAGATAAACCACTATTTTATTGTTAAGAAATCTTAAACTTTCAGATAACTCACAGCCCTTCAGATACAACAAGATTCATCCAGGAACAAGCATTAGTCATTGCCGTATATCCCATTTTTTAACAGGATCATCACCAAGTTGCTGAGTCCCTTCAATGATCACCGGTACACAGCAAGGCTACCATCAGACAGGGTGAGTAATTAGAGGATTTTATTAGGAAGACAGATGAAAGGGGACTCTCATGTGCCAGGTAGCCAGTTCCAGTGGAGAGAATACCAAAAGGCTTAAGATAAGTCTTGTAAGATGATCTTATCTTACAATAATCTTAAGACAACCTTGAAAGGATATCATCAAACTACTTCTCCTTTGTGAATCGGTGGCAAGTTACCTGAATTTAACATATCACCAGTACATGCACCTCTGCCACACTGAAAAAAAGGACAACAGAAGGAAACCAAAAAATAAACTTCAATCTCAAAAGATGCAGTTAAAATCTTCCTTAATTCTTACACCTGGACTGCAGTCCTGATGAAATAAGACATTGAGAATTCTTAAAATAGTTACTGGGAAGGTAGCTTGGGTAACTACTAACTTCTATGGGCTCACCGCTGTCCAAATTGTCTTGTTTCTCCACCATGCTCAAGTTGATAGAGGCCAAGCACACAATGCATTTGTGCTGGTTTTGACTGGGATAGAATTAATTTTCTTCACAGTAGCTGGTACGGGGCTGCGTTTTGGATTTGTGCTGGAAACAGTGTTGATAACACAGGGATGTTTTTGTTCCTGCTGAGCAGGGCTCACAGAGAGCCAAGGCCTTCTCTGCTCCTCACTCCACCCCACCAGCCTGTGGGCTGGGAGGGCACAAGGAGTTGGGAGGGGACAGAGCCGGGACAGCTGACCCCAGTGACCAAAGGAATGTTCCACACCATATGATGTCACGATCAGCGTATAAGGGGCTGGGGGAAGAGGAAGGCAGAGGGGAGACATTCAGAGTGATGGTGNGGGGGGTGGGGTGGAGGGCGGGGAGGAGCACAATGAGCAAGCAGCTGCATGGGGCTGAGATGCTGGGTGGGGTTAAACCATGACAGCACTCCAAGTCAAGTAATCATATTTTTTATCCTGAGCCTCATAAACTGTATGAGTCAAATCATGGAATCACAGAATCACAGACTGGTTTGGGTGGGAAGGGACCTCAAAGCCCACCTAGTTCCACCCCCCCCTTCCATGGACAGGGACACCCCCTCTGGTCCAGGTCACCCAAAACCCCATCCAACCTGGCCTGGCTTACACCAAACATTGTGTGTACATAATTTTGTGCCTTCAGACAAAACTGGCTATCACTTCTTATGCAGCCGTGTTCATAGCACAGGACCGTCAGTCATTTTGGATCACTTAACCAATATAACTTGCATTCAGATTTGGGCTGGACCTTGAAGGGTGTTGTGGTTTAAGCACCACACCGCTGCTCATCCCTCTCCCCTCCAACCCCCCAAGGACAAAAGGTCAATGAAAACAGCTACTCATGTGGCTGAACATCTGGATGAGGTCCCTCATGTACAGATGAACGCCCTCAGCTCATTCAAAGGTGTGCTGGCAGTGTACAGACACCTCTTCCCCTGCTGCGATCCCCATCCCATCACCATGACCATCAAGAACAAAGGCAGTTTTTCCCTCCTGAAGGTTGTTGTAGCTCTGGCTCCTATGAGGACTAATGAATCATGTCTGCAAATTTCCATATAAATAGCCTTTTGGTTAAAGCCTCTGCATGCGCCTGCAGAAAGCAGACATGCCTGCTGTCTCTAACAGTAACGTTTCCTGCTAATCTGAGGGGTGTGAGCGGAGAACCAGGGCTTCAAACCCTGCAGCCATGTTGCCCCAAAGGAAGGGGCTCCTTTTTTGCCCTACCCACATCTCTGTCCCTTCAATTTAGTAGGTCAAAGACAGAGAAGACTGCCTTTGATCCTCCATACTCATTAGTGGGCTGATGCCTGACCAAAGATTCCTGTGGTTCTGCAGACCGACTGATAGAAAATACCTTGGGAGATAAAGGACCTGCCAGTCTGGGAAATGACAGCTGCTAGGTTGTTCACTGTGTTAGAAAAGCAAAGATGAGAGAGCAAAAAGATAGAGGTGTATGAGACTAGAAAGGGAAAGAGAGAATTTTAATTATTTTCCTGTCCTCATTCTTGCTTTGCATTCCTGATAACATTACCCTCCACTTTTGCCTCCCTGCATAAGCCCCTCTAAGCCTCTCCAGGCTCCATCACTCATATGCCTTCATAGCCTCAATGGTGATGTTGAACTCTCGGAGGAGGTACAGGGGTGCAGCATGCTGTAAGGCATTCAGGAAAGCACGAGCAGGCTGGTACAACTTACACCGTGAGCTAGTGTGGAAGGGGAAGGGCATGCCATCTTCCTAATGGTTCTGGTTTCTTTGGGACATGGTGCACCTGAGTAGCAGTCACTGTGTCCCTGCAGTTCCCATGACTCCAGGAGGGAGAGGTCCTTGCATGACGTAGGGAGTGGTGCAGTGGCTGCTGTTCGTGATTCCCCAGACGGGACTTTAAGGGATTGTTCAGCTAAACTGTGTAAATTTACTCATACAGCGTCAATCTATGATCTTTTCCACCTCCCACTGTCCTTGCTCTGCTCTGAACCCTCCCAAAGAGAGTCCAGTATAGTATCTGGGCTGCTTCTCCACTCACTGGTTTATAACAGGTACCATGAAGCTGTTTAGGAAATCTCCTCCTGATTTGCACGGATACCAGAAAAGGCCAGAAGCAGCAAGAGCAGAGTCTGACATTGCCTTGATTGTGTCTTTGGAGAAGGTAGATGGCAAGAACCAGAGCTGAGTGAATAGATTTGTTCTACTAAACTGGTCAAATATT
>VWZZ01001047.1:107511-166025 GCA_013399095.1 Psophia crepitans
ACTATTTTCCACTGCAAAAAGTTAATTTCATCATCATCATAATAATAATAATAATAATAATAATAATAATAATAATAATAATAATAATAACCAACCCCAAAACAAAACTCAAAAGACTAAAGCTTCCTAATGTGGATTAGAGGGGTATTTTGGTGTGTCACATTTCCGAAAAAAAAAAAAAGGAAAAAGTGACCCTTTGTGCATCCTGAAGATCCACTTTAAACAACCTGGACTTAAGGAGGGGGGAACCTTTGCTGCTGAGAAGGGGAAATGAACCCCAAAACTGTGGAAAGGAAAGGCTGAATGCTGGATTCACTGGCCTTCAGCTCAGGTGGGAACAGTGGGGTGAGAACCAGTTATGATAGACAAAGACAAGACTTTAGGAAATAACAGGCCACTACTTTTAACTTTGTGATCTTGCTAATTGATGACAGAAATAAGATCAAGTCTGTCCCTGGTATCTAAAGAAAATAACTTGATGAACAATACTGTAGGTGACAATTCTGTCAAACATGAATCAATGTCGATCAAAAACAATTTATTGAGGCGGATAATAACCAAGTGGTACTTTCTGTGTGGGTTTAGTAGGGAGGAACACACTGAATCATTGGTTTAAATGATGCTAGAGAAACGGAAAAACATCTTTTGTAGATGTAAAAGGCCAGTTAGCACAGAGCTGAAATCCCTCTCTGTCCATGACACTGATTTTTACTACTCCCTGCTACAGCCAGCAAACTGAGGCAGAGAAAACATCCCTACGCAGACTGTGGGGCTCCCATGCTAATGCTCAGATCACCAAGCCAGACCACATCGTACAGGTGACACTGTCCTACCCCCACAGCCCGTCGGGGCCTGGGTGCCTGGCCAAATCCCTTTCTGTTAAAAGATTGCCTTTGGGGTGGAGAATTGTCCTTTGGCAACTCAGACTTTGGCCTTAATTCTGGAAGATGCAAAAGGCCTGCCTAGCTCATGGAAAAAGCTTGTCAGACGTATGCAAAATAATCAATTTTACAGCTTGCAGCAACCTGTTATATTGCTTTCATCCTTGAAAGAGAGGGGAGCTGTTCTGATAATATTGTCCCCATGTCTCCCACCGCAGAAGGTCTGAGTGTTCATGATAGCCCTTTGGCACAGCAGTGAATTTTCCCTTGTCACTTGTTACTTCTCAAGCAAGGACATGTTCCTCCCCGAGCTCAGAACACAAAGGACTTTCTTTGGAGTCTTATTGTTAGTGGTTGCCTATCTCTCGGCTGCATTAATTGCACCGGAAGGGACGGCCTAACTTCAAATGCAAAGCCCAGCAGTGTGGTGTCTTCTGATGCTCCCTGAGGGAGACTCACAGATCCTGTGAGCTGCGGGAGTTTTTGCCTCTCTCTTTCTCTCCCAAATTATAACCACTTTGCAAATTTGGACAAAGCATCTGGTAGCACTTTTTCCAGTCCTACTGTAACCTGCTTCTGCATCCCTGAAGAAGTGGGAACGAACATGATTCATGCAGAAACCAGCTATCTGAAAAATAGAGCTTGACATTTAAATAGCAGGAAATATATCCTCAAAATCACAGCACTGGCTTAAAAATCATGACTATCAAATTCCCTGTGTTGGTGTATACATTGGTGGAGTTAGGAGGGGTGAATGGTCGTCTGGCAATGACTCTGTCTTCATGAAGTATTCACTGAACAGGGGGAGCCTAGGCTTTAGGTTGAGCACCCAAACTTTGACAAAGCCATGCTGAGATCTGCCTGCAGTCACAGGACAGAAAACCCCACACAATCTCGAGGCCTGTACTACACCAAGAGACTGGACCATGCTGAACCTTGCCAAGTCCTAAAGATGGTTCTCCAGATCGGCATGAACAAATGAGACTTGAACCAGCCTTAACATGCTTGAACACGTGAAACGTGTCTGTTTGAATCAACAGCGTCGCAGCACACTGTGCGTTGGTTTAACGTGCCGCAGCCCTCCCTGTGCAATGTATGTTCACAGCAGAAGTGTGATTTCTCCATCTCATCTTCTTTAGGTGTTATTATCTTACACAGGTTTGAATCTCTCCGCCTCTCCCTCTGAAGCCAGACTGGCTCCTTGGTTCTCACTTTTCCTTTTTGTCCTGCTGGTGGAATTGAAGTGGGATTTTACTTCACTGACTGTGCTGCCGAGGAGTGTGATACAACTTGTGCAAAGCACTCATGGGGTCAGCGAATTTGTGAAGCTCATGCTGGCAAGATCCCTCAAGACTCAATCAGGGTGTGACCTGTCAGTGGGCAGTTTGGACACTATCAGAGGTGTCTTGTTTTCCTGTTTTCTCTCTCTCTCTCTCTCTCTTTATTTATTTATTTATTTATGGGATGTATGTTCAGCAATTTTTAACTGTTTTCTATCCTTCTACCACAGAGGCAAAAGGTGATCCCCACTTCCCGGCCACTCTTATCCCATTCAGACAGTTTTGCTGGGGTGTCTAATTGGAACAGCATTAATATTTGCTCTACGAAGATTTGCGTTCAAAAAGTCATCCCTGTGGAAAAGGGGATGTATTTGCATGTCTGCAGACCCACACGTGTCCTCAGAAGGAATTTCAATTGAATGTAAAATGCTCTCGCAGCCTATGCAAATGTAATGGACAGATAGCAATTCTGTTCTCATTTCCCTAATGTGGGCAAATCATATGTTGCCCTACTAATGACTCTTTGCACGCAGATAGTTAGCAGTGAGACTGTGGAAGACAAATTAAACAGAAGCCCTGATCCAACAGGGACAGGCCACACACTACCTTAAGTCTTGCTGCATGCTCTGACAAGGGAGTACGATCACTGGCAGAGGTGCAAACCACCGTCTTGCCAGAGATGGGACCACACGCTGGAGGTAGAGGTAAGTGGAGGGTAGGACTGGTGCTGGCCCAGCACGTGGGAGACAATGTCACCCAGATGGCTCACAGAACCTTGCAGGATCACAGCAGGGAAGTGAGCTTTCCCAGAAACAGCTTTTCCTCAAAAAACATAGATGTCTTCAAACTAATGCTGCTCGTGGGAACGTACCAGTGTCAACACATTCTTAATTGGGAAATGTGTCTTGGCACCTAGATGGAATTTCTAGTAAAAAATCAGAGGGAAGGAGAGAGCTTAGGCTTGGGCAGAGGCCGTTTTTTGAGCCTTGTGTTGAGGGCCTTCACCTTCTGCAAAGACCACGGAGGTTCAGTCCTGCAGGTTCCAGCACAGCGACTCCAATCTAGGAGGAAGGCTGCTGCTCAGGCTGCATTGCTGGAAGTGTTTCAGATGTTTTTCCTTACTAGCTCCTTGCTGCAGTGTGACTGCACCTCCTAGATACCAGAGAAGCCCTGGCTGGTACCAGCTACCCCTCCACCATGTCCTCCATCCTGAAGCTTTTGGTTTTGTCCTGCCACAGAATTTTTTCTGGACCAGTTCAGAGAAGGACAGTCTCTAGTCTGACTGGGTCTCACAGAAATGTGCAGAGAAAGCCTCGTTCTGCAGGGAATAAGGATAAACTTATTTTATACAAATGATTAGACAAACTGGTTGCAGAGGGGCTAGTTTATAACAGAAATCCCTGCTCCATGGTTTCAGCTGATACCTACACGTGAGTGTCTGCATGCTCAGGATAATTCTTTTGGTCTTTTTATGGATGGACTTAACATAAAGCAGACTCATTTCTTAAGCAGTACACTGATTTTTCAAAAATGTGGGGTTTTTTATTATGTACAAGTTAATGACTTGGCTTTGCTCGGGGCATTTTTAGCTTCCAAGAGGTATTCAAAATAGTAATATGAAGTGATTTGACAGGTAAATCATTGGTGTTACATGTGGGATTAATAATACAGGGTTTTTTCTTGTAACCTCCAGCTCAGCTCCATGACTTCTCTATTATCTACTTGAAACTCCCAAGCTTAGAGAGCTCTTGAGTTAATTATTTGTTCTCAAGACTTGTAGAAATGGCACTATTGTTGTCTGCTATGGTCAGAAATGCGGAACACAGTTACACCATGCTGGCGAATTCATACCCTTTCCAAAGACCTATGAAGCCCAGCACTGTGAATTTAACGGGAAGCTGTTTCTCATTGGGCCAGGGCATTTCTCCTAGCATGGGGTTAGGTTTATCCTACTGGAAGCACAGAGCTGTAGATAAGATGAGAACCTTTATTGTCAGCTACTGTTCCACAAAACAGTAGTCTAAATAACAGTGTTAGAGGCATCGTATAGCTACAGAATCACAGAATTGCTGCGGGGGTTCCAGTCCCAACCCCCTTCTCAAAGCAGGGTCAGCTGGAGCAGGCTGCCCAGGGCCATGGCCAGCTTGGTTTTCACTACCTCCAAGGATGGAGACTCCACAACCTCTCTGGCAACCTGTCGCAGTGTTTGATTGCACTCACAGTAAAAACAAAACAAAACAAAACCACAAAACTCACGCTTATTTTTAAATGAAATCTCCTGTATTTAATTTTGTGCCCATTTCCTTTCGAAATAGAGAGAAGAGTCTGGCTTCTTTACACCTTCCCATCAGACATAGATACACATCAGTAAGATGCCTCTGAAACTTCTGTTCAGGCTGAACTCTCCCAGGTCTTCCATCCTCTCCCCATTCATAGATGCTCCAATTCCTTAATTATATTTCTTGCCTTGCTCTGGGCCCACTCGAGGATATCACTGTCTGTCTTCTACTGGGGAGTCCATCACTGGACCCAGCACAGCAGATGTTTATCACCCGTGCTGAGCAGCGGTGGACGATCACCCCCCCTCAGCTTGCTGGCAGTACTGTCTCTGATGCACCCCAGGATGCGGTTGGCTTTCCTTACTGCAAGGGCACAATGTTGGCTCACATTCAACTTGTTGCCCATGAAGACTCTCACGTCCCTTTCTGCAAATCCACCTTCTAGCCACTCAGTCTCCAGCCTGAGCAAATGCTATTGTCTGGCTGGCAGGAGGAAGCAGAGCTCATCTTGAGCAGCTTATGCAGGTTACCAGACCCAAGAGAACTGGCTGCAGCTGTAGGTAGTGTTCCACACGCGTGGTCCTTTAATGCAAACAATACCACAGCACCCACCCCTCCAGCCTGGTCTGGCTTCCACCTCTACCTTGAATCAGGGGCTGTATGTGTTTCTTTCATCTGCTACAATAAACAGTTTTGGGGATTTGGGATAACAGTTACCACGTTCAGCGGTAAGTCAGCCCCACGGGCTCTGTGCAACAGGGTCAGCTTCCCCACAAGAACATTCAGTGTGTTAATGCACAGTTCAGTCTTAGCAGGGGCTAAACAGCAGTCTGCAAGCCTACCTGGCACCCAGCAGGAACCCACCTCAGCCCAGCCCTAGCACTGCACCCTCACTGCCTCCCATTTGTGTTGGGAGAACAGTCCTCACCAGCCTGCTCAGTGGCTGAGGTCAGCGAGCTTGAGATGGGTCCGTTAGGGGTGTTGTTCAATATTCCTCATTCACATTTCCCTCCATTTGCAGTGCTGCCTTCCTTTATTCTGGTTTAGTATTCCAGAAATATTACGATTTATGCAACCAAATTTCTTTGATCTTAACCAGCTCACAGAAGCTTTCAAGACGCTTTGCCTTTGCAGCCTGTGAGTGGGAGTTGCAGCAGACAAGTTCGGGGGACGGACGTGCATCTTTTAGCAAGCTGTGACAGCAGGGTCCTTCGCTGCAGCTATTGCTTGGTAGGTTACTGGATTCCTCTGAATGAGAACGCTTAAACATAGGGCTCTGTGTCACTGGGAACGTGTGGCCCCCAAGGGGGGGCCACAAACTGGGTAAGCAGAGCTGCAACATTCAAGCATTTCTACTGCAGGAATAGCAATTGTTCAAGGAGGAGCAGTGTGTGTTTAGGGAAAGCCCCTGAAGAGGTTTGGGGTCATTCCACAGAAGGAGTAAGTGCGGACCTGAGAAGAAAAGGATTAATTCACCAAGGAGGAAATCAGAGCCTTTCACTGCAAGAGAGGGACCCTGCATTACCCCTAGAATGCTAATGAATCCATTTTAACTAAGTTTAACCGCACAACAGTGCTGTTAGACAGATTTTCAAACCTGAGGGCGGGCAAAGGTCAGGCATCACGAGACGGGCATTTCGCACTTCGCTTGCACAGAAGCCGCAGTGCAATAGGATCTGGCCCTGTACTAGTGGTACCCCCGGTGCCGTGTGGTTGAGCTCGAGTTCACAGGGACTGTTCTGATGGAAGTAAATGCAAGTTCAGCACCAGGTCATGGCATTAAAACCATGTTTGAGATCTAGCTTGGTGACATTTAAGAAAACAAGAAATATGCAAGGAGGCTCACCTGACTGATTAATTCTTCATTTATTCCATGGCATGTTCAACTGTCATGTGTCGCCGCTGGTTGTCAGCTAGCACCAAGATGGGATCACAGACCTAACAGGTCAGGTTTAAGATTGTGTTGGAAGAAGCTGAGATTAGATGTCTGTGTCCTCCAGTTCAACAGAAGCTTTAATCTCAACTTGTGTCTCAGGCTGCGTTGTATGGTCCATGGGAGTAAGGAATGCACTGGTTCATGTCTTACCACCTGAAAACTGCAAGACAGGTACCCACTGAACTATCTAAGCGTGTTTTGCTTAAATACTTCCAGTTCAAGGACATGTCCTACTGGGTCCTTGCAGTGAACTTAGAGCTATACTTCATGGTGGCTGCAGGGCAAATGTGAATGTCCAAAAAAATTATAGCAAGAACAAGGAAACAATGAATATTTCATTACTTTGTATGAGCTGAACAACTACATTGGCAAACTGGGCCTCCAGACTTCGGGGCTGACTAAAGGACAAAAAACTTCTGTATGCAAAGGTACAAATGTAGTTAAGACAGGCATGATCTACTGTGATGCAGAACTGCTGTTTTTTAAAAATTTGTTAATATTGGCTCAAGAAGACATTTCAACACTACAGGGTCTGTCCTAGACATTACTTAACTGGTAACAGAAAGATTTCATATCAGACTTACAAGTCATACAACTTACAAGACAATAACAAGTGTGGGGAATAATAATAACAGCTCATGTGGGGAAGGTATAAAAAAGTAAATAAATAAAATGTTAATGTTAATAGCAATAGCATTGCAATTGCAATCACGGTAGCAGTAGCAGTTGCAGTAGCAATAGTAATGTAGACCATGAGGCCCAGAAGCTGAGACTGCCGTTGAGTCAAATACGTGCTGAAGTTCAGAGCCAGTAGGAATGAACACTGTGGCTCAAGCCCATTTGACTTAATGCTAATCAGGATTTGCTAGTTTCTTGCTTTTGGGGTTCTTTTTCAGCCTGATACTTAAGCATGTGCTTAAGAATAATCCAGCACTTTCCTGAGCCAAACTCTACTTCTAACAGCGATTCTTTATGCTGGCACACTATCTCCCTAGATTCTGACCAATGAATTTTGTGAAAAGCCCAGTGATTTGCAAAACTAGTGTCTATAGCACCTCAACAGAAAAATAAAAATGTGGACAGTGAACAAAACTGACTGCAAAACATTCTAAGATCTAATAATCAAGTAATTCTGGGGCTGTTTATCTGCCAAGATATGTTTTGGCAAGAATGAGACTGTTTCTGCCACTTCCTATATGAGTCTCATAATATATTTCAAATTCAGACTACTGCTCTGGACAGCATAGAGTCAGAATATTACACAGCTCAATAAGAATTCGAATCCTAGGAATGAAAGATGCTAAATATTCATTTGGTTCCATCTAACTACTGCTGACTATGATCTCTGTTCAAATTCTTGAAGCCTAATTTTAATTAATAGGAATTATTGTTTAATATTCAGCCCAAAAATTCATTGTATTTCCCTCTTTCCTTTTTGGAGGTTGTTGAATATTCATTGCCCTCCTTGAATTTGCATTAATTCAGGAGACGTTTTTCTCTTGAAATGGGGATGGATGTGTGCTATCAAGATAGTGGAGCTGCTTCAGGAAGCCAGGCATGTAAGTGTCCTCTATTTTCTTCCTATAGCAGCCCCAGAGCTCCTAGGCCATCTTGTTGACTATCTCTGCATAGGATGTCTGCCACCAGTGGCAAAGAGATAGTGACAATCTATAATGGAAGGTGAAGGAAGGAGTCTGGGAGGGTTTCCATAGTGACTAGTCCATCATCAGAGTTCGTGGGTGGAAATGAAATATCTGACACTGTGAGAGTTTCCACCACTATGAATCTCATACAGTTTTATGCATGTGTTCAGGTAGCTCCAATATTGGGTGACAGAGGGAAAACTGCTGTGCAAAATAAGAGATCTTGTTTGCTGTATCTTCTCACATTTGAGTTCAGTTCCACCTCCGCAGAAAGGGAAAATTGCCAGAGAAACAATAAACTCTCAGAGGACTGATATTTTGATATGCAGGAAATGCGCCTGAATGGATGAGGGATGCAGGAGGCTTTGAGGCATGGTTTAAGACAGGTCCTCCTGCTAGAATAGGAGAAACCTGAGTCAGGACTGCCTGGAAAGGGTCATGGTGACAAGCAAGAACATGTTTACAGTCTCCTAGAAGAGAAAAGGCTTCAGGAAAGGTAATCATGTAGGACCTACAATAACTGAAATCACCAGACCTGATCACAGTGGGACTCCCTCCAGCTTGGCTTCTTGTCCGAACAGCGGCCAATAACAAACGAGGAACCCCATGGTGGATAATTATCAAATAAAGCGCCTGGGGAAAATGTTCTTTTTGAACTGCATCAGTTACTGGTAGTTGGCTTGTGCTCTGAAAGATAACGGATTGTGACCCAGAAATACTTCCTATGTGTATGCACAAGCCAAGTGCAAAGTGGAGCTTACATAATCTTCCCAAAGTAGTGTATAAATAGGTATATGAATGGACATACGCTGTATTTGAAAAGCATACGTATGTAGTGGAATGTGTGCTGCTGGGCTGATAAATGTCATTCAGGTTTTCCTAATTGCCATTTTAATCATAGTGAGCACGTGTGCAGCAGTTTGAATGCGCATGGCTTTTCTTTTTCCAGTCCCAAGTCCTTTCCGCTCTCTGTTACACTGCATTAGGTGGTTTGCATGGGAATTGCCCGCAGAATAATTTGCTTGGAAAGTTTTTTATCTTGGCTATCCTGATAAAAAATGCATCATCTGCAAGTGTTGTCATGAGTCAGCGAGGGAGAATGGGCTCAGCCCGGGTCAGGGCAGCTCCGCCTGGGAGTGTGCTGTCCCAGGGGTGGGGATGAGCTCTCCCCACCAAAAATCTCGAGGCAGACATTTCCAGCTAGGGTAAGTGATAAAAGTCTGTATTGACAGCCTGTCTCATGAAACATGATTTGCTATTCCTTCTAGTTCTGTAAACCTGGATAGCTGCTGCACCTTGGTCAATAAACCTTGATGTTTACCTCAATGGCTGTCAATATTTCTGCCATTATAGCGTGATTCAGGGGTCAATAACCCTGGTTTCTTCTGCAGCAGGAAGCTTTAGGTCTAAAATCAAGCAGGCCTTTCATGATAGATCTGTGCAGTACTAAACTCTGCAGGAGTCTCTGTAATGTAATATAGATAACAGCATACTCTGTTTTGCAAATTCTCTTTTTGCATCAGTTGTAAATGTATTGTGCTTTATTTTACTTTATTTTATTGCCTTTAATTCTAAGTTCACATCTTATCTGAACTTAGAGTTTGTATTGTTTCAGGGAGAGACAAGCACATCATTTTCAAGCACTACTGTCAGAAGCAAGTAATAAGCTTCCATCACTTGAAAAATCCTTGAGGTAATCTGCGTGTGCATGGGTCCTTTGTGCAGTCAGACCAGAGAGATGGACCACCATGACCTCCCTTCCAGTTAATGCTGTCTGACAATGGTAGCCTGGAGGGAACCAGAAGTCCTGCATTACCTACAAGGAGACTCTTGCACTGCCTTTGGTCCAGGAAACACTGGGGGAACTGAGCAAAGCAGTGAATGGGCAGGTGATGGCATGTTAAACAGTCCCAACCATCATATCTTAGTTGGTCGTGGTGACTGAAGAGACAGAACAGCAGACCCTGATTTCAGCATCCTACAGGAAGGCACGTCATGCTGGGACTCCCTCCTTTGGCCCTTGTAAAATGAGGTGTAAGCAGAGAAGCAAGGTGGGATCATGAGTAGGGATGATGTATTTTCCACCTTAAAATGTTTTCTTGTCGCCCATTTCAGTTTTCTGACTAAAAGGGGTATTTACTTTTTTTGCCCAGAAAATGGCTTTCCAACAGAAGTCTCTCATTTTCAGCTTTTCCACAGGAATCCACATTTCCTACTACCTGCCTCTCGTTTTGCCCGTTCTGAGCAGTTCAATATGCAGCAGATCAGTCTCTGGGAGCCGGGACCGGTGCTGCGCACAGACCTGCCACCGGCGCGGTGACTCTGTTCCTCTGTGGAGCAGCAGAGGTGGGAGCTCTGGGTTTCTTCTGGGACCATTCACATAGCTACTTGCTGATGCATGACATCCTATATAGAGTACGAAGGCTCCTTGACAAATTGCTTCTTCCTCCTCATCCCTGCAGGTGTGACACAGGGTGTCACCACCAGGACATCTCTTTTTCCTTATCTTTGGACACAGTCTGACTAACGGGAAAGCAGGAGGGTGAACAGAGGTTTTCCTCAGCACAGTTTGGCCTGCTGTGCCCTCAGCAGCCTGGAGATATCCCAGCGCTCCTGCTGTCTGTCCCTTTCTGGGGGACTCCTGCAGATCTGATGTTTTTGGGTTTTTTTAAATTCTTTTTTTTAAATGTGTCTTCTTTCATCTCCTGGCTAATGAGACCACGCTCCCCGCAGCAGGTAAGGTCACTCTCACAAGACTTTGCAAGGATCTTTAAGCCAACATACAGGATGCCGGTGTAGCTCAGTTTTACCTCGCAGTTTTCTAGGACACGGCATAGCTGATAAGGTCACACAGCATAAGCCCAGTCCGTGGGTAGCCAAGCATGGAACCACAGGTTTCAGGGATATAACCTGTTTATTTCCTATCTCTTGTTATTCCCCCCTAGTTCCTTCTCTGTCTGTTTTGACCCAAGAGGACACAGGAAAGAGCTTTAACTAAACTTCAAAACAACACGTTTAATTCACTCTAAAATGTGCTTGTCTGTGGGTTTCTTTTTCAGATCTTGTGGGTGGGGGGAAACAAAGAGAGCATTTCATTTTGAATTGACCCAAAAAACCCGTTTTTCAGTTCAGTCAGCAAACCAGATCATCAATTATTCAGCTTGTTTCACATCAGTATGAGGGAGCCAGTGCGGTGCTGGGTCTGGGGAGGGGTGTGGGAGGCCAGCAAGGTAACTGGGGTGAGAAGATGACACTGAGAGGTGTGAACTTGCTCTGCACTGAAGCCAGGTGGTCTCGCACAGCTTTTGCAATAGGGCTATTTTTAACAGGTCCTCCCCTAATCTGGGCCAGGCAGCACGTGACAGAGATGAGGCGGGTGTGGGGTTCACAGCACTTCTGTTTGTATTGTGACATTGGTTTGCTGCTCAAGGAGAAATCAATCCCACAGCTGGCCTCGATACTAGAATGGGTTGAAGTCTCCGTTTGCTAAACTGACTAGCTGGTTATGTACATGGAGGCATTTTATATTCTTAGTTGGGTGTTGGGTCTCTCATTTTTTGTTCAAGAGGAAGTAATTAAGGAAGGGCTCATTAGCAGATCCTTTAGGACAGAACGTAGTGAGGACTGAAGCTCTGAAGATGTGTTGCTCTAGTCTATGATGCTGCTTGGAAGCTGGCCAGGCTCCAGCAAGTGGTGTCCAAGCCAGAGCCTTCAGACCAGTGTCTGGGCAGCCTCCAATCATCAAATCATGAGTTGCCACTGAAACCCCTTCCTGCACCCTCTTCTCTTCATGCTACGTGGCTGCTTACTGCCGCTGTGTCACTGTCAAGGCTTACAAAGAGCCTTGAGCCAAATACCCTACTTCCCTCCTAACACGTGCTGGAGGTCCTGGAGTTGGGGAGCCCCAACTTATCACCCACTTCTGGGAATGGGAGGAATGAACAGATACTCAGAGCTGATTTGAGCTCCCCATTTCATGTTGTGTAGGCATATCTTAGGCACATTCCCACTTCCACCATCAGCACTTCATCCTGACAAGTCTACAGACCTAAAACCAATTCTGTAGACCATGACATGCTTGTGGATCATGAGCTCTGACTCCTGAAGGTGCTGACCAGGGGCCAGAAATTTGCCCAGGAGGCCACTTGCCCTTGGTATTGCCGAAGTAGGTTGGTTTGTCTGGGATTGCCTCCCAGAGAGAGATGGGGAGGCGCTATCTCTGACACACTTTCTCTGCTGCTAATTTCTGAGACCTTCTTGGTCCTCAGTGACCTTCAAGATGGGAAATGCTGTCATAAGTGGAAGATACTGAAGGTACCATTTCTGCATCCTGAGCTCCAGCAAGACCCCTGCACCAAAATACCTCACAGCTGGCTGATACAGTGCTGGTAAGATCCAAAACACGTCGTACATGAGACACTAACGTGAAAGGCCTCTGGACCCTGTTTCTGCTGGGGCGCAGCATCACGCAACAAGTCCATGGCCATTATGATGCCTACTTCCGAAAGATTTTGCTCTTCATTGCCTCTGATCCTACTTTAATTCCCAGCATGGGCTGAAATTTCCCTTGAGAAACAGATTTTGTCAGTGCTCAATATTGGCCTCAGAATTCACACAGAGCATCAGATGATCCAGGAGCCATGAGCAGGTTATTGCCTGTACGGTTAATACTCACGGATCCTAGATCACAGAGAGATGCACCTTGCAGCTCTCCAGAGACAACGAACTGAGCAAGTTCCTCGCTGCTGGAGGCTCAGTGTCCTTGGCTGGGAGGCAGTACCTGTGCTCAACCCCTGAAGTTCCTTCTTTCTCAGATTATTCAGCTCAAAGCCTCTCTGCGTTTTGGTGATATTTTTAAGAAGTAAGCTTATCCATCTTCTTCTATTACATCAAAAGAACATTTTCTTGAAAATATGAAGTTGGGGGGTGTTGTGGTTTTACTCCAGCCGTTGGCTGGGCACCACATAAACACACGCTCAGTCCCCCTCATCAGAAAAGGGGGAGAGAATCGGAAGAGTGAAAGTGAGAAAACTCGTGGGTTCAGGTACAAGAGTTTAATAAGTGAAGCAAAAGCCGCGTGCACAAGGAAAGCAAAACCAGGAATCCATTCCCCACTCCCCATGGCAGGCAGGGGTTCAGCCATGCCCAGGACAGCAGGGCTCCGTCACGCGTAACAGTTACTTGGGAAGACAAACGCCATCACTCTGAACGCCGCTGCCCCCCCCTTCTTCTTCCTCCCAAGCCCCTTATAAACCGAGCATGACGCCATATGGTATGGAATGTCCCTTTGGTCAGTTTGGTTCAGGTGCCCTGTCTGTCCCCTCCCAACTCCTTGTGCACCCCCAGCCATCCCGCCGGTGGGACGGTGCGAGAAGCAGAAAAGTCCTTGGCTCTGTGTAAACATCGCCCAACAACAGCAAAAACATCGCTGCACTATCAGCGCTGCTTCCAGCACAAATCCAAAACACAGCCCCATACTGACTTTCTTGAAGAAAATTAACTCTCTCCCAGCTGAAACCAGGACAGGGGGCAAATTTTATGTCAATTTTT
The DNA here is from genome assembly GCA_013399095.1 of Psophia crepitans. Taxonomy (NCBI): domain Eukaryota; kingdom Metazoa; phylum Chordata; class Aves; order Gruiformes; family Psophiidae; genus Psophia; species Psophia crepitans. The sequence goes on from VWZZ01001047.1 coordinate 121,081, forward strand.
AACTTGACAGAATTATCTGGGTCTGATTGGCCAAGGTGTCCAAGCCAGAATAATGCATTGCATATTTTTTTTCTTGCAGAAACTGTGTTTTCCTTCAGGAAATAGCTGGGACGGTGGGGTGAGGGAGTGAAAAGGGGGAAGGGAGAAGGAAGACAATTGAAATCCAAATAATTTTCAATAATACATTTTTCCAATTTCTGAAAATCTTTGCTGATTGAAAATTCATTTTTCCCTCCACATAAAGCTACTCTAGAAATGTATCGACCATCTGCCACTGTGACACCTTTACGTGTCACCATCTATCATTTACATTTCAGCTCTGCAATCTGGAAATCAAATCAGGGACTCTGAGCACAACACTGTGTCCCTCTCACTCCAAATCAGTGGTTGCTCGAGGGGCCCATACCCAAAATCAAGAACAATTCAGATGGTTTTATCATATGGCTTCAAGTATTCTAGGGGAACAAAAATGCAATTATTCATAAACATTTAGCTATCCTAGACTGAAAAAAATGACAGTTCTAGTCATTGGTTGTGGGAGTTTTTACTATTAAGTATGCATCAGAAAGGCAAGGGAAGGTGGGTACCCTGCTGTACCTTGTTTGGTATGTGACACTTCATAAATCTCACGGTGAGAGTCCTAATAATGGCAGTTGATGCTTTTTTAGAATAGCCTGGCATAGGCATAAAGAAAGTTTATGCATGCAGAAGAGTCAAAGCTGTTCCAACAAACACATTATTAACAACCTTTGGCACTCAGCTGGTCTCATTCAGGCTTAGCAAATTGCAGTTTTTTATGCAAACAGACCTCAGGAGGGGGCAGGACGTGATACTTGCCTTGTACCAAAACTGTACCCCTGCTCCTGCATGGAGGGAGCATGGCTTCCCAAAGGGAGCACCATGTTTCTCCCCCAGAGGGGAGGCAGCCTGGCATCTCCAGAAAGGAGTGGGAGGAGGATGAAGTAGCGGGTACTTGGGAAAACACTTGGGTCTCCATCACGTGTGCAGGTATGTGCCCATGAGAGTGCGCTCTCAGCACACACCGGAGGGATGCAGTAAGTCTCGTGGGCTTTGCTTTGGGATGCCCAGGCTCAGGGAACCTGGCAGCAGGGGCAGTGACCAGGCTCCAGGTTCCACAGAAGGCCAGTGAGGCCATCCCCAGAGTGGAGACGCGAAATGACAGCATGACAGCTCTCAGCATTGGCCTATCAACTGCCTACCACTTTCCACTTTTCACAATGGAAAAGCACCAACAAGACCTCTAAACCCAAACTCCTCTTTGTTAGTACAGAAATCAAAGTTTTGTTCTAAACTGGAGAATATGCATCATGAACAGCTAAAAAAAAAATATCTCCAAATTGTCAAGAATCCCCATTTTATCATCTCCAACCAGGCAACCTTTTTTCCAACTCAATGGTTTGAGAAGTCAAGAGGATTTTATATTTCTTAGGGTTTTTCCTCCCGAGTTAAAAAAAAAAAAAATAAAATCAAGATTTTTAAAAAGTCCTAACTCTCAGTAAGGGAAACACCAACACCAGGAGCTGACCTGGGAAGGGGCAGTCTGGCAATCCAGTTGAACCAGTATTTCCCAGGTATTTCATGACAAGCTCTGTTACAAAAATGTGTTCACAGCATCTCTTCCATATGAAGCAGGAGCCAAAACATCTCATGGCACCTTGGACTCCTATGCATACTGCCAGTGTAAAATGAACTTAAGACAACCTAGTTGCTTTTCCTCACTGACTTTAGTCAATTGTTGGAGTTTCGAAGTTGTTGGGCCACTGGAACAGGTGATGGAACCATCACCTTTGGAGATGGGCAGGGAGACCTGCAGCAGACTTCGCTGGGATGAAGGTTCCCTCTGACCACAGTATTGGCAGGACAGAAAGAACAAAACTAGGCAAGAAGCACCTTCGCACCTCATAACTTACTGTGAATAATTTTCCAACCAAATGAGAAAGGAAACCAAAGCTTGGCTAGATGAATGTGAATCAGAGAAAGAGGCTTTTTTTATTATGGGTTTGATTTTTCAACCCCCAGTTTCACTGAAACCCAGATACTGAGCATTTGAAAACAGACAAGCTTGTTTGCCCATGAAAAGCAATGCACAGCCTACCAGATTTTGCCAAGGTTTTAAAGAAAGGTAACATCACCCCTCTCTTTTTCTCCATCTTTCCTGTTCTCCTATTAGAGAACACGTACTAAAATAACACCTGTCCCAGAGAGGGACCAACCTTTGCGTCCTCTGAACAGGGCAGGCAAGAGGAGTGGACCTGGAAGGCTCTGTACTGCTGGAAAGAGGACTGTGACACACATCTCCTGGGTCTGGGTGTTTTAGCAAGAGTAGTGGCCTGCAACACAGCTCACAATACTGATCCTCAGCAGGAGCTGAGTGGGGAGGGACCTGGGGATGACACCAGCCTCTCGCCCCGGTGGTGGCGCATGCAGAAATTGTCAGTTCAGGATAGTGAACACAACCGTTGTTTTCACATCTCCAAAGAGAAATGTCTCTTGTCTGGGGCAGTTTTCCATTGCTATCACCACTAATCCTGTTAATAGAAATTGCATCAATAAACTCAGCTCCTTTTGATGTCTTCCTCCCTAATCTTCACGGTGGATTACTGCAGTAGGTCACCTTGTATCCTCCCTTATCCCTGTTAGAGCATCCTCCTTTGAAATCCGTAATTATCTCTCTGAGATAATTGCCAAAATCATTTGCAGTCCTGGAGAGATCTTCAGAACCTACTTGTTTATGAAAGCAAATAATTCAGGTTAATCAAATATTGTGAGATTTCTACTCTGCCTGTCTAGGTATTTGTACATTTAAATCTGCACCTTGGCTGTTACACAACCAGCCTGAAAGGCAACCGTCACTGCACGAGACAGACAGACAGACAGTTGTTACAGGAGGGCAGCTCGACCTCTTCAGTGCAAATCCCAGTTTCAGGAAAAGGCTCTTACCAGTACTGGTTGGCTCCCTGTAAACGGAGCGGTGTTGCTACGAGGTGACTTGAGATAGGCTGGGCAAAGGTGTGCTGAGCATCTCCAAAGCCCACAGAAACCAACAGACGCTGTGGGTGCAGGAGTAATGCTGTGCGGTCGGTGGCTGTTTTCAGCGTCACTTGACGTTGACAGACTGAAGGAGTCTATTGGCAAACGGTGATAGGGGAAGCATTTGATACGAGGAAAGAATCCCCTGCAGGGAAACAGCTCTTAGCAGGAGAAAATCCCTGCCACCACCTCAGAGCGGCTAAGTTTAAGGTGTGCCAAAGGAAGACAGACTCCAGAAAAAGGACTCAAGCTCTGTTAGATATCTGCCGCAGCACAAGTAAAACTAGCAGAGGGATGTAGGAGTGTCTTGGGGAGCTGCATGGTCCGGATGATGCTCTGTCAGTGTTTACTGCATGCTGCTGAGCTTGCCCTGGACCTTGTCATAGAATCATAGAATGGTTTGGGTTGGAAGGGACCACAAGGCACAGGCAGGGACACCATACACTAGACCAGATTGCCCAAAGCCCCATCCAACCTGGCCTTGAACGCTTCCAGGGATGGGTCCTCTGGACTGTCCTGTTCCTTGTGTCCTCTCCCTGTGTGGTCCAAGCCGACCATCCGTCTGAGACTTCCCATGGCAGCACAGTTTGTCTGCAGGGGAAATCTACGTGATTGTATCCGAGAGCCACCGACTTGCACTCAGCATCTGCTGCCCACTGGGTATGCGACCTCGCCTTCAGTACCAGGGTGAGTGAAGAAGTTGGACTGGGAACCCATCAACAAACTTTTCCAAGCACAGAGAACCCAAATTTCATGACAAAATGGGCTGAACTGAGTAAACCTGATCACTGTCCAGCTGCAAATTCTGGATGAGATGTGACATTTCTGGGACTATTGGCACATAAAGGAAAGATCAGGACTTTCTTCACTACCAGACTGTGAGTCCAGCCACATCCCTGATCCACCCTGGATCATGCCCATTCACCAGTTTGTCTCCAAAAATCCCAGCCTGACCTCTGCAAGCCAGCAGCAGCAGATGTGAATGGTTCTGCGAGTGCCTGAGCCTGCAGGGGAAAGGAAATCGCTGACCTTCATGAAAATTACCTGCTTTCCAGAGCCCGCTCCCCATTTCTTCCTCTCTACAAACTTAGTGAATAATCCTAGCTTGCTACCTGCAGTTAAAATATTTATTCTGGACAAACATTCAAACCATCTGGACTCCCCGGGATAGGCGAAAGAGTGTCCTGTCTCTTCTTAGGCGCTTGGCTGCTCTGGGGTGCATCGTGCCCACAGCACTAACGCAAATGCTTGTCTGTTAATGTGGCACTGACACATCCTTTCAGCTGACCCCACACACCTCTATTTTCTGCTATAACAAAATATTATCTATGTGTAGTTGCAGGGCTGGAACTACAAATATTTTTATTTTTTTTTTCAGAAAAATGGCAATTAATATTGGCCAGAGTTTAGCAATTTCTCTAGGATCTATAAAGTTTTGGTTCAAATTACAGATAAAGCGTTCCATATACACTTACTGTATCTTGCTAATTTTTAACACTCCAGTGATACTGTTCAGCGACCTCCAAATTCCCCTAACATCATTTGCTAGAGATGGTAAATGATGGTTTCTCGAAGCAATAACTGTTTATGACAAAATAGAATTTTGTCAAAACTGAAGCACACATTTAAAGGCAAAAAATCATAAATTCTTTAAACGTCTCTTTGGATTTGGAAAAGATCTGTGCAGGGTTTTTTCATTCTAAATTACATTTGTTTCAAAATTTCACTCACAGTCATACTACAAGGGAAGTAAATATCTTCAAAATTGAAAGTGAGATGGAAATGTTGCAAGATCTGTCCCAAATTTCTGTTACCAGTTAATATTTTAAAATATCTTCTCTCTTCTGTTTTCAGAAAAGAAAAAGCATCGAAATCTCAGCATTTCTCATGTAGTCTTCACTCCCAACTTCACTTCCCTGTCTCATCTTTTCGCAAAGTAGCCAAAACTGCAGGGAAGCAGCTTTCTGTAACTGTCGTGAGTCCCAGTAAGAGCAGCGATTCCAGCCTGGCTGTCCCATCCTCAGAAACCAACAATTTGCACAAACGCACAGCAGCGTTGGAAGTGCTGCTCTAATTAAGATGCCATAAGATCTGTTTTTATAATACCTATAAAATTCATTCTGGGAGTGGACTTGGCATCACCATGGGACCAATCTGCTGCTGTTTATTTTTTTATTGATTTGTCAAGGAAGTAATACACATCGTGTTCTAATTCTGCAATACTGTTGCTGTATAATTGAAAGAGGCACTTCTGGTCCAAGTCCCTATTTGCAAACAATTATATGTGGCTTTAAAAAATATGTCTTGTGAAATTGATTTTTCATGTCTCTCATGAGTGATGAAATATAAGTTTCAATAAAAAAGTGTAATGGCCACTCCTGAGACTACCTAGTTAAAATGTTTTCTTTGCTTTTAAGTAATAGCAGTTTGATATCACCAAGTACAGGGAGTGTGGCACTGACTATTGCAGTCAGAAAGCTCAGTAGTTCAATAAAAAAAAAAAATTAATGGCATTGAATCCAATGATTCTACCCAGTGAAATGTAGCATTATTTCCTGCTGCTTTTGAATACTCCATCTTCTAGACTCTATCTACTCCCTGAGTAACCCAGCTTTATTAAGAAATAAAAGTTTTCAGTCCTGCTGGCTGGAAAGGGAAGATTAACATACAATATGCACAAATTCAGCAGATTTACACAGTAAAAAAAGAAAAAAAAAATCTTTTAAAATTTCATGAGTTTTGGAGAACAACTTTTTGATGTTTTAATGCTGGGATAAGCGACAACGGAAAGATGCAATAATTTATTTTCCGCTCCTAGAATTTCTCCTGCTCTGGCAGCCCTACAGACTGGACTACCTAACCCGGAGAGCTTTAATCACCATCACTTGCAGCGGTTTAATACCAAGTGCAGAATCAACTTGCCATTACATGTGCCAGGAACGAAGGGACCAGAAGTGACAGGACTTTTCCTGCACCGCTCAGGACACCTTGTTGGGCAGTCGAAATTTAGCCCATCCAAAACTATGTCCAGCCAATCTCATGCCCTTTGTTATTGGGACAAGGCATAACTACAGTGTGACAACGTGTAAACCATCCCAACCACAGCGGGACAGATGGTAATTAGAGCTTTTTGCAGTCCAAAGTGATGAAGATGAAATGTGAATCAGACAGCGAACCACACTGGTCAGAACATGAGGTGGCTCATTTTCTTCTACAGCCTCTGGGACTTTCAGTCTCTTATCTGTGAGCCCTCTGGGGATGGCATGTCTGTGGATGTACACTTTAGACTCCTCTTAGTCCAGCAAAGTCCACATCAGAATCTGTGCTATTTTTTTCACCTGCGGCAAAATAGCTCTATATAATTCACACGTATTGCTCTAAATCCATCTGCTGTCACTTATCTTATGCCTGGCATGCAAGCTGCTCACAGGAAGATCCCTTTGCACCATGCGCAGCCCCAAGGAAGCCTGTTCCCACCACTCCTGTCTCCAGGCCCTGTTGCATCTCCATGGGTACCAGCGCCTAGTGCAATACGGGCAAAAATAACGCGAGAATCTGCCTCCCTGAGGTGTAACTATTCGGCTTCAGACTGTTTAATCAGGTACTTAAAGACAGAGCAGCACACAATCAATAAACTCAGAGTGAGTGTGACTGATGTGTGCCATTCCTGGGAGGAAAGTTATTTATAAGGGCTTCTCAGCACAGCGCTACTCTGTTTTCTTGATAGAAATCTCGGCTCCATCGTGCCTCAGCTCTGTGACTTGTCTTTTTCGATGAAGCTTTGGCTTTGTTTCATTGCTGCACATTGCTGACTCTGGGACACCAAGTATTTGTTCCCAGATCTAGAATTCTCATTTGAGGCGTCATGTCTTGAATATGCTACATAAATAATTTTAATAAAGCGATTGCTAATTCCATCAACCTGACACTTCTTTTTTACTCACAGTCCAGGAGGGGATTTGCTTCCAGGTGAAGAAGCCAAATGCATCACGGGCAACTGGGCTTTAATATTACACAGCCCAGATCTGTTTCTTCTGGATATTTCTGTAGCCTTTGACAAGATCCTGACCTTTGTGCCATTGACAGAAACGTACCAGGAGATGAAAAGGAAGGGTTATTTTCTGAAGCGTGGATTAAAACTAAGTCTTCAAGGAACGCCAAGTGATCTGTTCAGCTGAAACATGAAGCACCTTTGCTCCAAGGGCCCACCAGGTTTCTGAACATACTTCATCAAATAGAGCACTGGCTGTGGTCGGAGTTAATCCTGATGTGAACTCTGCCACTCAGACCGTCCTTGAATAAATCTGATTGCTCTCCTTTGCTGGGTGCAGAGTTGTAGGAGGCTGCTCAAGCACAGACCTCCTCCAGCAGGGGCTCAGCTGGGACTGTTTATAACCTTGTGAGGAGCTCAGTTCACTTCGATTTTCTTTCTCCCTGTCCTGTTTGCTTCCTTGGCAGGGGCACACACCCTGATACTTCTCCAATGCTTCAGTAGAAAAGGTCCAGAGTAAGGGTTCACTGTGAAGACACTGGGTTTTCCATACTCCACTCCCTGCACACGCTGCTCTGATCACCGCTCCTTAGCTCACCCATGCAGCACGTTTTTATGCTGCTTTTTCAAACTGGTGGTTTTGAATTGCAACTAACGGCCACTTTTAGAAGCCAAGAGACACGTGGCCACCTCATCCGTCAGAGGGAGGTTTCTTCCAGGTCCTGTCTTTACACTCATTTTCTGGATTTTTAGTAATATCTCCGCAGTTCTACCCGACACTACTGCCTCCCTTATTTCAATTTAAGAAACAGGAATGTTTTCAATCTCAATTAACAATTTTGCCCTTCCCCTCTCTACAATGTCCTTTACCCTGTGGTTTTCCTGTGCTGTCCCAGTGCTCCCAGTGCCACAGATGCCTCCTGCTGCCAGGGGGGAGCAAATTAGGGTTTGTCCTGTCTCATATGTCAGTGATAACCGTCAGGGGAATCCTTGTTGTTCCCATTGCAAGGAAGGCCATATGTTTGGCTCCCAAGCCAGAACAGCAGCAAAATGCTGCCAATAGAAGTAATGTTTGACTGAATATATTTAATTCCATCAGTCTTGTGAATCGGTACCCCTAGGTAATTCTTCCTGCTCGGGCTGCGAATACTCACAGTCACTCCAGTCTTAAAGAACTTGTGGATCGAAGAGGGCAGGGGGAACTGCAAGCTACCATTTAGTGAGGAGCAAACTTAGTTGTATGTTAAACACAGGGTGTCCCTGCAGGGGTAAGACTTGGTGTTTGATTAACCAAAGTGAAGAGGCTCTTCAGTGCAGCCATGAGCAGGGTGAGCACCACTCCTGCCCAGGTAGTGTAGAATTGCACCCACGCCTGCTTCCAATTCAGCATCGCACCTGCAGTGCTGTCCTACTTGGGATGCATGTGCAGTACCACACACCACATTTTTCACCTTTCTCAATCTTGTTTCTTTTATCTTTCCCCCGCTCCCCGTCATCGGTCCACATGCGGGAACCTTTGCCACTCCCAGAAGCTCTCCTTGACGCACATCCTCTCAACCTGGTTCGAATGGTGCAGACTTAAGAGATTATGGATGTGTAATTTAAAGGCACAGCACCAGCAAACCACCCGGCCACTGCTGCTGAACAGGGTTTTTTTGTTTGTAATGACAGAGGCAAAACATCAGCTGAATATCTGCAACTAAACTGAGTGAACCAGTTCCAGGAAAGCAAAGGTGGTAAAGGTCATGACAGAAGTGCATGATGGAGCATTTCTGAAAGGGAAACAGAAGCTACAGATAGAAGGGAGGATTTGTATAGTAGGATTTGGGTTTAACTTCTGCTCTATACAAGTTTTTTACTTATGCTAAATCGAGTTAGCAGGATGGCATGCATAATACGATAGGGCATGCAAAATCAGGGAGGCTTGCAGTGCCTTGCAAAGAAGGAAGCGTGTTTTGTTCCTTGTCTCTAATGAAGCGTTAGTCTTGGCACAGCAGCGAGCAGTAAATGAATTAGCAATGCTACAATCGTTTGTGAACACGCCTATCAAACTCAGCAAATTGCCTAGCATTTGGAGAATTAGATAGATGAGGCTATTCCACATTGTGCTACAAAGATTTGGAGACCTTGAGAACGTGACGCAGAGCGCAGGAGCAAAGCAGTCCCTGCAGAACAGTACAGCCCAGTCCAGTTCTTGGTTGAGTTTAGGAGCCTGCACACTGCTAAATGAACCTGCGCCCCATCTCCCAGTTTAAAGGCAGGTGTTTCTGCTCCTCCAAGAAACCTGAGATACAAACATCCATCCACTGATAGCTTTTTCTGAGTTGGAAGATTGATGTTTTTTTCTCTCATCAGCAGGAACAGGATTATTCCCTACAATGTGCAGTACCTGTAGGAACAGCTTCGCCCATCATCCCAAGGGCATCAGAGGAGTTCCCATATCCCAGAGGAGTCAGGGGCTGAGATAATGGAGTCTTTCAGAGTTTGCTGTGGGAAAGGCAAGTCTGCACAGCAGAGCTCCGTGCCAGAGCCAGGAGGACCTGGGGATTTTGAGAAGTGCAGGCAGGACAGAAAGGGTTTTAAGGTAGAACTAAGGTGAGTGGCAAAAAAAGAAAAGGGAAGAAAGTCTTTTGTTTGCCAACAAGGCAAGTTCCGGCTGACTATATTAATTCTCATGGTGAATTTATTTATTCTGTCTGAGATTTAAAAACAAAGCTGTGGGTTTTTTTCATTTCAGAACAATAGGATCATTTTCCCTTGACATCTTCAGAATTAAATGTTTTGATTTTTAACATTTGCTTAATTTGGTTGTTTCGGTATAAAGAAAAAAAATAATCCCTGAAGCTAAGGCAAGTAATTTTGTTTGTCACCAGTTTTACGTTACCTTCCACTTCGACCAGTGACCTGAAAAGACTTATTTGTATTTCCTGCCTCTGTAGACTGGTGGGACCACGATAGACTATGGCCACTGTATTGTGCCTTCAAGTTACTACTAGTCACCCTGGCCTTGGTGGGGCTCTTCTACGGCTGTCTGATAGTTTGGAGACAGTTTGAGTGTTTCTTTCCTTTTCGCACTTGTATGGGACGCCATGGGAAAAGGCCAGGCTCATGCTCAGTTCATGGCTTACCTTGTAGCATCATCTGAGTGTGAAAAATTCTTTCTAAGTCCCTTGGGGAGAAACCTAAGACCACTGATGCTCCATTCTTCTTGTTTTTATCCCAAACTGACTTTATCATGGTGATGCAACACTCTCAACACTTTTATGGTTCAATTTTTCCTAACCAGGAAATCTAGAAATTAACTTTTTCATTATTTTTGACTGAAAGACAAGATCAGATAGAAAAGTTATAACCATTACCTTCTAAGAACTGAGACTAAAAATACACCAGATGCACTGAACCTCTGAATCACACCCCAAGAAGGCAGAGAGAGCAGAGGGCAGGTAGCAGGACAGGAAGGGTCTGGAGGATTTTCAGTGCTTTCCGTTACTGCAGCCTGCATCTGCATTTTCACCTCTCTGTGGGGTGTGTGTTGGGTGGGAGATCTGTGCATGTTTGCATGGGAAGGAGCTCTGCTCTGGTCAAAACTACTGGCAGTCCAGAGCACTGTCCTTAAGGCCCAGCATGAAAAGGCAGAGATGTGCAGCAGAGATGTGCAGTTATACAACTTTAACCATATGGTGACTCCATAAATCCAGGTATGTTTGCTGTGTGGAGAAGGACACACCTGTATGGTTTTGCACAAATGACCCAATTTACTGACCATTTGTTTGAGTTCTGCCAGGCTGGAGTTATTTCCCTCCAAAGATGGGACCTACATGAGTAATGAAAGTGGATGTAACTCACGCACATACCATGGGGAAGTAAAAAGAAAGGTAGAGGGTGGCATTGCAGGAGCATTGCAGTCTTTGCAAGGACAAGAGTTTCATATAACTTACACTGTTCTCTTTCTTAAATGAATCGTCTGGCTAAAAATGTGCAGAAAATAACAGAAAGTACTGAAAGAGAAACACCAGTCCTGAGTTTCTTACTGCAGCCTTCATCTCCAGTGGCTTTGAACCCAGCGCTACTTGCCCTTTAGGTCTGTACACAGCCTCCACATGCCAGTTAGAAGCTTTCCTGTGGTTCTAGGAAGCTGGATGTATCTGAAGGCACCAAAATCCCTCAAGACTGCCCTTCTCCATAAGAGCACGTCTTCCTTTTCATGTCTAACGAAAGGAGTGAGTGATAAGAAGTGTCCCCCTAAGGGACCAGGGGGGCAAAAATCTATCGAGTGAGTGGCAGCTGCTGGACGTGAAGCAACTCAGAGCAGGATTGTCCTGTGTTGTCACTGCCACACCATGACAAGTGCCTTTGCTTTCTTTCTGCAGTTTGGAAAGGTGCTGTCTGCAGGACACAGCTGCTGTGTTTCCCTGTACCTGTGGGGGCTGGTGTGCTCGGTTCCCCCAGCAGCAAAAGTACATTGCACATCTGGCTTTCTCACATGCAAATCAGAAAGGGGTACCACAGTGCTGGAGCGGGCAGCAGGACTACAGCTGCTCAGGGAGCAAGAGACACCCCTAACAGCTGATGTCAGCAACCTTCAGGTCTGCAACGTTTCCGAGTGAGCGGGACCTGCGCCATCCATGCCGCCCCGAGGCACCTGGAGCTGCAGCTCAGCCTCTTTTCTCTCACAGGAACAGCCTACTAGACTGCATAAATCCCAGCACCCCAAAACCTCTGCCCTACTTTCAGGACTACAGAGGATGGGCTATGCAGAGCAGGAATGACACAGGTCGGGGCAGGCTCAGAACAGCGTTGGGGCCAGGGCTCTCCAGGCCTGCTGACACAGGGACTGGAGACGGGGTGAGTAGCAGCAGCAGAAGAGCTGTGAAGCCCACAGCTTGCCCATGCAGAGATCTGATCTCTGAGTGCACGTTCCGAAAACAAGAACGTGTCTTCTCTTCGCTCTGACCTGTTCGGTTGCAATGTGGACCTTGCAATGGGAAAGAAATCAGCAGAGTAGGGGTGGACTACATCCTAGCTGTGACATGTTACCTTCGTGAATGAAATTAGTTCTGGGACAAAGCTCGTCATTAACAATACAGCAGTAATTTTCTCTTTCTGCAGTCTCATTTCAGGCACTGAAATCTGATAGCTGTTATCTAAGAACTCTAATGAGAGACCATGGTGCTCTCACAGCCCTCACACAACCCCCTTTTCGAGTCATGTCCTCTATAATAAATCCTTCACGTTCCACAGTGTGTCTTACCAAGACTGAACTTTTAGTTAATCTTTATTAAAAAGAGCTGGAAAGCTATGAACCACCTGAGGGTACCCCTTTCACTGTGAGCACCTCCTTAACATGCAGATCCACGTCATACAGGATGGCTTCCCAGTGCAATGGACTCTGGACCAGCCTTTTACTGAACAAATGAAGCAAATACTCCTCCAAAATACACTCTGAAAAATGATTGCCTTCCTAATGTTAAATTGTGATGCTCAGGCCACTATTTATGACTGAGATTCTTCCTATATATAATCATACTTTATTGTTTTCTAATGAAATGCATGATCCAGTTAAATGAACATGAATGGAAGCAACAGCGCTGTAGACAAGAAAGCAGGAGGAATATATAATTAATGTGATCACTGGAAAAAAAGCTGTGTGATATCATTCCATCAATTATCAGCCTTTAATAATTCTGTCACCAAGTAAATGAAAGCATTTTATCAATTAGTGCCAATCGTTTCCCCATAGAGAGCACTAAATACTGCTGAAAACCAAATCATAACTGCAGCAGTATAGAATGAAAAGGAGAAAAACACAGGACCAGTCTGAAGACAACCATCCTCTCTATTGCTATAATAGTCACTTAACTAGGCTGCACGGAAGGCAATGAAAAGATCTGCAGCATACAATCTAGCAATAAAGAGGGTTTTTGGGGAGTAATCTGGTGATACGAGTTCAGGAGACCAAACTTCATTTCCTCACTGGCAGAAGTTTCTAGGTTGGCTGTATCGTGGTCTGGCCTGGACCATCCAGCTCCATTACTCTTCACTCCCTGGTTGGAGGGGCACCTGTCCTGTGAGAAATGACACTAGACTGCCTCAGTGGGACAGACGTCTTCTTTCTTTGTGAGGCCAGCGACATCTTTAAAACCAATCACAGAAACAGCATTTCAGGTGTGTCATGACCTGCAGTATATAGTGAAGGATTCTTCTCTCCTCTTTCTAAATGATGACGGCACAGGTATCTGACCCACCCATCTAGGCTTCTCCTGAGTAGGTGGAAACAAACACTTCCCTGAAGCAGCTCATCTGCCCTACAAGTGATGTTCTTTGCTTCCTGTGTTTTCCACGACTAGCTTGATGCAATGTCTGAATTGCAATGTCTTGTTTTGAACAAACGCCCATCATGGTGAAATTCACACTTGTGAGAAGTCGTCTTTGGGGCATTTTGTTCCAAATACTCCAGGCTTACAGCAAGGCTGTAGAGATCAGGGTCGGCTTGGGCACAGAGGGCTGTGCACCTCACCGGAGAAGAGGACTTTGCAGGATGTAAAGAGAGAGGCACAGCCTGGAAGTAAGATTTGGGAATCCATAACTGCATACCCAATGGACTTCACATCCTATAGCAGGCATGGAGGGTCTGCAGCTGTTATTCTCTGGTCTAGCCTGGAGTCATGGTTAAGGAAGGACTGGAGCGATGTTTTAAACTGCTGGTGTGACTGCTGCCCCTGCAGAGGCTTTAAGCCATTCATGGAGATGTTTGTGAACACTCAGCAAAAAGCTGTCTATTCAGAGGGATTTTCTTTCCTCCTCTCAGGATGGGAGGCTGGTATTTGACTTCATTATCTCCTAACTTAAAGTTCAGGCCATCTGGCATCCCAGTGTGCAAACAATCTTGTAAATTAAAAGGAAAAATATGGTCATGAGTCCCTAATGGCTACAGACATGCAAGCTATTAAATAACTGGCGATGTGCAGAATGTACTTGGAAAGAAACAAAGTTGGTTCCCAACTTCTCACCCCCAACAGTTAAAGCAGCATTTTATGAATGGTGACTTGAAATATAGCAGACCTTCTTCCTTTATGGTATGTTTTCCTTCACTGACTTATGGCACAGACAGATCCTCCTTGAGCTGGATACGGCACTGGTGACTTGGTGAGCTGTAATTTTGTAGAACTGTCCTTAGGGTTTTGTTCCAGCCTTTTGAGATCATTTCTAACAGGTTCACTCTTCACCTTAGTCCAGGAGGTAATTTTGCTGTCTGATGAACCCACAAAACTTTTTCCACTTCCTTTTCTTTAACTAATCTGGAAAACTTTCTTCATAAAAACTTTTAAATTACCACCCTCTCCATTCCTTTCTTCGAAGTCCTACCTAGTATATTTGATGCCATGCTGCATTTTTCACGAGACTCCCGTTTTATTTAAGAGCATTAGCAATTTCAAAAGATATATAAAGATGAAAGATCCTTGCATGTTTTAATGAACCTCAAAATGAGCTTTAGAACAATTTGATTAGAAAGCTCTCAAACCTAAAGCGCTCCCTCGGGACTGGGCCATAATGAAGGTAATAATTAGCAAGATCAAATCTTAAAATTACTTATTCCATAAATATATGTTTTACTCCTGGTACTTGGAGCCAGAGCCAAATAGGTAAAGGTCTGGAGAAGTGGAACAAGGCTAAGAGCATACAAAGAAATGAAAGTACAGATGTCTTGCCTCCACAGTAAAAAATAACATAAGGCGGTAAGAAAGAAAAGAATAGCTTTGTGCCTACTAGCAAAATTGAAGCTGAGGCTGGGAGGAGTGGAGCATCCCACCTTCGTCATGTGCTAAGGATACAAACGTATGTTGTGACCTGGCATCCCCACGGCTTGGGGCAAACAGGGGGTTTACTGTGCGTTCCTTCTCTGTTCTGACCCCTCAGGAAGAGCAGACACAGCATGTACGACACCGTGATACTGCGTGGGTTTGTGCCTTCCTGTCAGTAGCTTCTTGCTCATTGAACACCATTTACATTACTGCGATCGGTCTCCCCAGGTGATCACTTAGATGGCACAAGTATTTAGAGTGAGATTCCACTGTAATTCAGTATCAGCTTACCAACAGAGACCGTTCTGCTGAGGCAAATTACCTGGTGAGGTCCTTACCGCGGGACTCCTCTCAAAGCAGGATCCAGCACTGCCAGTCTGTTACTGGCCTCTCTGCCCTACAGCAGGGTGGACCATCGGAGTCACTGTCCTTTGCACAGTGCCTGGAGCTATTCTGGATCATCACAGCTCCTCCTGTCAACGTGGTCAGGGAGCATCCTTTGTTATCCTCTGGGACTGGCTGGGAACAGTGACAGTCCACAGGCAGAATAACACTTCATAACTAGAGGCTAGACTGTACTGGACAGTGGTGCCTTCCTCAGAACCTAGGGGGTCTCAAACCCTTTGTCCTGCCATTGTTGTTCTATGCTTAGCATGCAGCGTGCAGACCCAGAAAATTCCCCTAAACCTTTGTTCTTCATTACTCTGAGTTTCTTACTAGGCTGGTGTGATAACTGTCAGGAGCTGCGATATTGCTGTGGCACTGTCATGAACAAGTAGCCTTAAGGCTGGGGCAGCTTTACAGGACAAGCTCCAGTGTGACCCACTGGACCACTCAAGAAACCTCCAGCACATGCTCCAGACTTCAGTGCACCCGGAGGTGCTCCCCACTGTGCTCCATGGACGGTCTCAGGGCTCTGTACTGAGTCTGTCTATGCTCACCTATTTCTTCCGCCCTTACCATCCTTTCACATGCTCAGCACCCAGACAAGATGGAGATCTGTGGCCTATTCTGCTCAGGACGACCCTAACGGTGCCTGGCTCAAGGACTCTGGGGATTTGTAGCCAGCTAGGATTCAGGCTTCACCCAGGCTTTGGTGAGCCTCCCAACGGCAGAAGAACATGCATGCTTATGGGCAGCAGAAGGAAAGCAGCTTGGGAAGAGGTCCTAGCAGCTGTGCTTGCACAGCTGGAGCAGGAAGAGGCAGTGCGGCACAAGGAACAGGTTGCATGTGAGAATATCTCTTGCTTTCCATGAGATTAGCTGTTCCTCTGAATATTAAAATGTCTCTTTCTACTAAGCTATTGAATGTGTCACCAATGACAGCAGGTACCAGGATTCTAATAAAAATCTGCCTTGGGGGAACTGCAGTTTCCCCTTTGCTTCCCATTGAAACCTCTGGTGCTTAAGAACTTCAGATCTGCAGCACTCATGCTGTGGTGCAGTGGCTCCGGCACTGCCTGAGCTGCACAAAGTCGTGGAAGATCTCCATCTCCTGGGCCTGAGACTGCATCTCCACTGCTGGTCTGCAGCAGCATCCATATCCTTTAGAAAGCGTTCTGCATGGACTGCTAACTATGCCACTATCCTGGCTGCATACAAACCAGCCTCCGGATAAACGGCAGCCAAACCTGACACTTCTGCTGGTCGCTTGGGAGATAAAGCCCACCAGAGTATGTTTGTTTCATAGTTTCTTGATGCTCTGATAGAGATTAATCAATCATGCCAACTCTTCAGGTTGCTCTGTAATTTAACCACTTGCACTGTTCTATGCTACTGCTGTCTATTTTCTGCCTGGTTAAATGATCTTCTGCAGTCCAGGTCACCAGTAGCTTAATGAACTACCTGAGCTTTGTGGCATCAATTATTCATATTTTTAACTAACTTTTCAATGGTTTACTGCCTGGCTGTCCAACTGATAGTGCTGGAGTTAATGTTAATGACTTGCATGCCTCTATACTGGAATAACCAGCCCGTGTTTCCAGCTCTTCAGCAATTCATGTGTAGCTCCAGGCTGAGGTTATGTCCTGTGGCCAACAACAGGGATGTTCTGGTACAGGAGCTGCTGGGTGCTGTGGGTGCTGAGCCATGGGAGGGAGCGAGGGAGGGAGGCAGGGAGGGAGGCAGCAGGGTGTACAGAAGTCAGTCTCACTTGTCAGCCTGGCTCCACACCAGGTCCAGGTCTGTCCTGCAGTGGAAGCGCTGGTCAGAGCTCAGCTGTGAATTATTCCCAGACCTTCTCCTCCATGGAGCTCCAAGGTACGCATGTGGCAATTCCCAGCTGTACGTATCTGTTGTGCAGCTCCTAGAGTCAGGTGAACAGATCAGCCTGGATCCTGGATGAGTCCTGAACACAGCTTTCAAGGGAGGGGATCATCCTCTGAGGCAAATGCATCCCCTTGTCTTATTCTACTCTTACAATTTCTCTGCTTGTCTTATCACTGCCCTTGATGGCTTCTCCAGCCCTTGCTGCTGACAGGTGCCGGTGGGAGACCTCTTTGCTTGTGCATCACCTGCCCTGTGTGCCTTGTTATTTATTAAGCACGCTGAACAGAAGTCTGCCCGTTAATAATTTCCTTCTGTTGCACTCAAAGTCAGGATGAATACTCTTTAGAAATACAGGAATTGTTCCCTCCCTGTGAGCAACTGAATCTTGGGGTTTTTTTAAAGACAAAACGGTAGGGCAGCAGGACAAATGGCAGCCAGGGGCTGGGAAAGTCACAGCCTACACAGCTAAGCCTCAGAGATCGGTAAAAAGGGCATTTCCTAGGAATTAAGGTGGAGTTTGTGCAGTCCTGGAACTGACTGAAAATATAGATGTGGCTACTGCTGTTCCTAGCACATCACAAATAACCTTCTTGGAGCCTTCCGGTTGGGGCTACGACATTTGCCTCTTCCCAGTGATTGACTTCGTCAAAGAAAGATTGACTTCTCCTTCCTGGGGCCTGAGGGAATTTCTTCTTAGTAGTACTGGCTTGTGCTTTTGGCACCAAATTCTCAGTTTCTTTCCCTATTGACTACACTGGCACCTGCACGCGCATAGCACAGATTTGTGAGAAACATGTAAAAGAGGATAGTTCAGCTACAGTCCTCCCTCGCTGGGACTGCTTCGTGTAGACAAAAAAGAGGCACGGTTTCAAAAATAGGATGATCAGTTTTGACATAAAAAGGCACCCAGCTCCATCTCGGGTTGCGCCTAAAATTATCTTTTTTTTTTTTTTTCCTTGCTACCCCTCCTCCTCATCAGAAAAATCTCACCCCAGGCTATTTTGAAGCTCCAATGTGTTGCTTTTCATTCATATTTTTCAACGTACTACTGAAACATGTGTGCTTCTGAAATTTCATATCTGAAATGTGTGAACATTTGCACTGAAAGGAAAGCCTGCATTTCTGAGGACCATTTCCATTTGTCCTGTTTTGAGGTAAAGTAGTAAGGAGAATGCCCAAGGCATTCACAAAACAGAGGAGGAAATATCACAGAATTAAGCAACGTGCATGAGTATGCGGTGACGAGTTCCCTGAACTGTCTTGCAACAGCCATGACTTCCCCTAATAGGAGTGGGCATGTTAATGGCAGTTAATCTGCCGTGGACAGGGGAAGAAAACACAAATGTGTATATCCGCATTCCTTGGGGTGCCACAGCAAATGGGACAGGGCAGGGACTGCAAGCCCTGCCAAGGGACAGGCTCTGGATGGTATTTCTTTGAAGACAACCATGAGATAATAAGAGCACGCTTCCAGAGAGCATCAAGGACTCAAATGGACAGTCGCATCACAGGCGCTGTGCAAGCTTTGTGCCGGCCCATTTACCTGGACACTGATCCCTCATTTCCAAGAGGTGTCCTCTGACACAGAGCTCTGCAGAACAGTAGAGGATAGTTTGCCATCAGGGCTTTCAAGGACTAATATCTTAAATGAGGATTTGAAGACAAGAAGAAAGATGGAAAAGCCTCCTGCTCTTGTATCCCAAACCACCACTAAGAGCAGTCTGGGAGAGCACTGAAGATTTGAGAGGGGGGCAGAAATAAAACTGAAGAGGGAAACCTGGGAAAGCTTTGATGAAGTGGCAAAAATGAGAGCGAGCAAGGAGCTGCCATGCAGAAAAGCTGCAGGAGGCCAGGGTCAAAGATTGCAGTGACCAAAGCCTTATTTCTGCAAGTGGAGAGCTCGGACAGGTTTCACCAGCTCTCCCCGTGCTCCTTCCCACCAGCTGTGTGTTTGAACTGTCTGTTCTGGAGGCCATGGTGTCTTTCTGCTGTGCATGGCCAGCGCCCGGCCCAGTCCCAGGTGGGACCCCTCGATGCTGCAGTGACTGTGGTAATTCCCCTACACACGTCTCCTCCGGGCTCAGCCAGCTGAGCACGTTTGGAGGGCACCCACAAGGGACTTCTCCTCATCTGTGCTCGTTTAATGAGGCATTCCAGTTTCATAGCGGTGTTTCTTTTGCTGAGGCCACAACAATATGAAGAGGAACACAATGCCTTTGTTAGCAGGGGTTGAAATTTCAGCCTGCTGCTCTCCAGGTCTCAGAGACATTTGGGGGGACTTTTCTACACAGCATGCAAAACAGCCAGGTGTGTGCTGGTCCCAGCACCAATCCGTTTCCTTAAACAGCATAATTTTCCACCTAATGCATTAAAAATACTTTTCTTGGTGATTTACAAGGAATGGTCTAAAGTACAAGAACTAATTATGTTACAGTAACCATGGTCTAGAATGAGCAGTGTTGCAAATAGATTGTACAGATTATAAGGGATGTAATCACCTTTAACCTTTCCCGCCTGTTAAATTAGTTCATTTCCTTTCATTCATATATCTGAATTACTTTTATGTAAATATATACTTTTCTTGGATTCTTCTCATGCGTATTTTTTTTTGTTTAAAAACAAAAGCAGCAATTAAAGAATGATAAAGACATTACTAAGGAGATCATAGGATGGTTTCCCTTTAGAAAGGAAAGTGTTACCACTTTGACTTCAGCTTCAATATCTCAGAGAGTGAATTAAACGTTTTGTAAGCTACTGTATTCAATTTTCTGAATTTCCTATTAAATCCCCAGCACTTCAGCTTCAGGAAAGGGAGGACTGTGAGTATTGCACAAGACAAGAGCAAGTTCAGCCCAGGGCTGTGCTATCCTACATGTGTTTCGAGCAGGCAGAGCCCTTGGGAGTGACAAAGCAGTCGCTGTGAAGGCAGTGAGTTTCAGTAGGAAAGCAAGAATTTGGGGACCCTCCTGATTCCCAGTAGCTGCCCCCAGGGGATGAAGCAATTTAAAGACTGGTTTGGCTCAGCAGGGGAAAACCTGGAGAAGGAAAGCACTGGGAAAAGCAGTCCCTCAGTTCCAGCAATGAGAGTGTGTGAGGCTGCTAACAGCATCTGTTGGCATGGTCAGAAGTGAGCCCTGGAGGAGCCTTCTGTCCCTATCCAGCGCAAGGCAGCAGTGCAAACTGTTAGAAGGGACAGGAGAGGACAAGGAGGCGGGATGCTCCCTCTCCTCCCTTGGGAACTGATGATGCTCTTTGGTTCATGCCAGATTCCAAGTCTGACGGTGCTGTTTGGCACAATCTCCAAAATGTATTTCCTCAGCTTTCTCCTCCTGAGAGGGGCCTCCAGGACCTGCCGTCTGGCACCAGCTTTGGCTGTGACCTCCAATGGCCGCTGCAGCCAGCACCTGCAGTGGGTGTGCTGGTTGCATGCTAAAGCGGGTGCTCCGGTCATCTCCGCTGCAGGCTAGAAACTGCAGCAAGGGCTGCTTTCACCTTCCTCCCACAGACAACCCAGTTCCCTTTTACCATCACTGCTGACCTTCAGATGACCAAGATTTGCCCAGAAAATCCTGCCTATGCTCCTGCTTTGCTTTGAAGAGGAACCATTTCCTAACACGAATGCAAATGTCTTCTTTGTTTAGCTTTGAGGGCTCAGGACCAGGTGAGTAAATGCAGACACCTTCCCTGCCTTTCCCGCTGCCTTTCATCAGACGTTTTGGCAGCTGCTACCCGGTGGGTGAGCCCTGGGATTTCTCGCAGGGCTATGCTGCACAAGGCTTGCTTAGAGAAAGCTCAGTGGACATGGCGTTTAGGGCTCTGCGCACTCGTGTCACGAGTGCCATATGCACACTGGCAGCTGCCTCTGCTGCTTTGTAACCTTGTGTCCTTCCCCTTTCCACCACCCATGTCTTCAGCACCTCTTGGGCTAAGTGAATCCCCTGGAAGACCCTAACAGTGTGATCAGAGATGCCCAGCTCTCTTCACTGCTTTTTTTTTTTTCCTGGAGTTGGAGTGGCTCGGCCCACTGAGGCAGGAAGAATCCCACGGAAAAATGACTGTATGTTAGCGCTGTGGGCACACACACATGCTGTGCCTCCTTCTCCCTGTGGCAGGAACATTTTCCTTTGCCTGAGGTTTTGGAAATTTTCAGATGTTTCTTTTGTGAAGCGGACCCTGTTCCCCAGAGCTAGTGGAACCTGTTGGGATGCTGCTTTGCCAGCAGTCTGCTACGGTACCCCTGTCCTAGACATAGAGGAAGAAGGAAATTGTGAAAAGGAAGGAAAAGTGGTTTTCCCCAAACTGGCCAGAAATGTGATTGCAGAGACAGCAGCTGGGCACTGCTAATTGTTCATCTGATCACTTCAAGCAATGCTCCCTACTGATATAATGGAAAGGCTTCTGAGGATGAAACAGAGAAACAAAGGCTTTACACTGTCCTCAAACCTCCTCCCCACTGAACTCTCATTTGTCACCACCAATAGTGTCCAGGCTGCTTGTCAGACCAGGATGAACCTGAGGAATCCTGCGCTGGCCACACTCAGGATACAGCGGGGACAGAGAATGGTGTCTACTCTGAAATTTCAGAAGCATCTCAGGAAGTATCCTGTGATGTGTGATGTTAAACCCAACCACCCACCTTCCTAATACCCTCAATTTTCTTTCCAGCCTCCTTCGCAGCTGGGACTGATCCAGCGCCCTCCCTCCTTTGGATTGCAAGTGGAACTGTTACCTTAGCTGAGGCCGCCACTTCTTTACACCAGCAGGGCCGACAGGTCCTAGGGTCTGCAGCATCCTTTAAAGCCTTCCATTAGCACACAAGTGGTCATCAGTGTGGGCCGGACAGACTTATTCAGACTCATAATTAAAGACCCTGTTTATCACCAATGGCTGCCCAGAGCCTCTCCTGTGCAGATACACCCTTTAGAAATGCTAAGCTTGATCCTGGCACTTATTCCCAAGAGGCACCAGGAATGGTTTGGTGCATGTAATTCGCTGAGTGCTGATCAGATCCCCAGGTCAGCAGTCCCAGTCCTGATTACGTGCTATTATAATAAGGAGGGCTTGCATTACGTCACTGAAGATGCTCAGAAGGGAAGCTGGTGATGAGTCCTAGTTTGTTCAATTACCAGGATATATTCTACAACAGAGAGTGCTTCACAAACTCAGAGCTGGAGCTACCAGGCTACACAGCACGGCACTGGGCTGGGTTGCTATCAAATATTTCAGCTATATTTCAGTCCCCCATTATTTTAAGGTACAGCTCCTTTCTCTCTATCGTCCACATAGCTCTATTTTCTGACTCGCTGTTGGCATTAGCAGATAACAGATGTTCTTCAGCTCCAATGTTATGTCAATGCTGATTTATGGGTTTGGTTGGGAAGCTACACTGCAAGAAGTTCTCTGCACGGGTTCACCCTGGGGAAGCAGGAATGCAGGATCTCTGAAATGGTGAATGACAAAGGAGGAAGTGAAGACAGATGATTCACGCTTTGTCAAAACGCAGGCACGAGAGGCCACCCAAGAAAATTATCATTTCAGCAAGTTTAAAGAAAACAGAAGGAAACATTTTTTCATGCAGTGCCTAATTAAACAGTGGAACTCAAGTGTCATGGGAAGGAAAAAAAAAAAGGCCAAAAAAAGCAGGAAATTCAAAAGCAGATTAGACAGGCAAATAATGATATGACAGTCCACGTACAATGTCAGGCATAGAAATCTCTAGATGCCTCCTTACTGGAAGTGGTAGGAGGAATGTGGAGACAAGGGAAAGATAATTCTGTGCTTTCATGAGTCTAACTCTTTCTAAGCCTCTGCTGTCGAAGAGGAGACACAGGGCTGGATGGGACTGGATAGGTCTGTAGTAGATTTCTGACCACGGAGAACCACTCCTGTGCTACTAGGAAGCAGGGCATACGGGGAGTTCACAAAAAGGGAAATGCTTCCTGCAGTACCTCAGGAAAACTCGGGTCTCTGGGTGGGTGGTTTGTGCTGACAGCAACAGATCTAAATTTGATGTAATTTCTATATAGAAATCACGGACCTGAAATTACCTTATGCTCACATTCTGGCATATATATGATCCACACTGCAGTCAGAAGACAGTCACCTACAGCAAGTTTGTAGAAATAGTAATGTGATGACTATGTCTTGACATCTGCTTATG
Organism: Psophia crepitans; assembly: GCA_013399095.1. Taxonomy (NCBI): domain Eukaryota; kingdom Metazoa; phylum Chordata; class Aves; order Gruiformes; family Psophiidae; genus Psophia; species Psophia crepitans. Next base: position 144,353 of record VWZZ01001047.1, read on the forward strand.
AGTTGAAGCGGAGACTTTCAGAGCTAAAGGAAGCCTGTAGGAGCAGGGCCCACAATGAGCACATGGAGGACTGGAGACCCTGCTGAGGGACAATCGCAGGCCCTCCCTCATCAGGCCTCATTTACCCCACTGGTGCTGGCAGGGATGGTAGCACAGGCAGGTGGACAAAGTGCCATTTAGACATTGTCGTCTGACTGGTGTCTTGTTTTGGTCTCTAAATCATCTCATCCCAGCATTACTGAAACCACGGAGTCCTTCTGGGTGCTCAGGCCTCACAACCAGATTGCAATTTGGAAAGACAAAATCCACTACACTATAGTGTAGGAAAGGCTGGTATTCTTCCAGAAATCATAATGTGGAAATGGTTGATGGGGCCATTGAATAATGGTGCTCCTTTTCTACACAAGCACTTCTCCCGGCTTTGGCTTACAACATTCATCCAGACCCCCTGAAGCCCCTGTAATGTCGCAACCTGCCCTCCAGCCCCACCAGCTCCCCACGTCCCCTGAGCTTCGCTTCCACGCACTTAGGAGACAGGAAAATTAGAGAGATAACTGTTTTTTCACATGATAGTTTGCTGTGTGATATGAATTATCCCTGTCACTGCAGAAGATATTTGCAATAAACAATTTTTGCTACTCTTCAATAGCTAAACCAAAACTACCTAATCAATATCTCTGGCTGGGACTTGCTTAATAGCTCATCAAGCCATGTGTCATTATTGTTGTACAAGCCAATGTGGACAGTGTCATTTTGATAACAATAATCATAGAATATGTATGAATTCCAATGAAGCATCCCACTAATGAATGTCTCCAGGTTGGAAAGTAAATCACAGAGCACAGAGACAGACAAGTGGATATTTAAAATAGTCCCCAAAGTACTTAACAGTCTCTGAGCACTGAAACAGCCACTGAATGGTTATAAAAAAACAGGATACGAGTAATTAGGGGCTGTCATGATGGGCTGAAGAAACAAGAGTAGGTTACAGCGGCTGGCCTGTCCTGCATCAGAGCCATGCAGATTTTAATTGATTTTGCACATATTGGTACTGATTCACTTTTCTGATCACTGAGATGCTTCCAATAATGGCCAGTCTGGGACTCTGCCTATCAATACCCGCACAGACGGTACTCTGGCTGTGTGCTGAGAAGCCAGTTACAATTTACACCAAACTGCTGCCAGCAGCTTGCACAGTGAAAGAGAGCTGCTTTCTGTTCGATTTGTCATTGTCCATCTGTGTTTCTGATGGTTGGTGTTGGGAGGATGGGGAATGGGTGGAAAGCCAAACTTTCTGAATAACAGAGCTGAAGTCTATGTCCATTTCCATCTGCATTAGAGGAAATGGGCAGGGGGCCACCCTGGCCAGGGAGAGGGAGGGAGCAAATCCTTGTGGCTGTAGTGACTCAGCAGTGATGGGGGCGAATAATGGGCGTGGAACCAGACTCTTCTCATCAGTGCTCAGTGAAAGGACAAGAGAACATTAATATTACATACCATTTAAATTCCATTTAAACATGAGAAAAGCTTTTCTTCTCTTCATATCCCAAACCCAACTGAACTCAGTCCTGGGAATCTGTACTAGGTGAACCTGCACTGAGCAATGGGGTTAGAGTAGGTGGTCTCCAGAGGAGCCTTTAGTCCCAGTGATGCTGTAGCTGGCTATTAACATATAATAATGTATAGCTATTAAGAAATAATAATTATCATGGGGTGATGTTGAGTTTATCCTGAGTTTCTGCTGGAGAAGCCATGTTGTCCTCTTCCATGACATGCAACAAAGAGACACTTGCATTGGTCACTGGGGCTGTATGAGGCTCAATCTCTCCCTTCCCCATTTGCTCTTATCTCCCTTATCTTCCTTAAGTTCAGTTATTCCATTTATCATCTGACAGCTGAGATTCAGGATTTCCAAGTACAATATCTCGCAGCAGTAATGCCAGATAACAGAGCTATGGAATTTTCCTAGCAATCTAAAGTCCTACTTGGCAGCCCTTGGGGAGGCAATCCAGACAAACTCCCAATGCTCTGGGTTGCTTTGTGCCTGGGTTCTGTGCTGCCTATATGAAAAAAGAAAAAAGAAAGGGGAAAAAAAAAAGCCCAGAAGGAGGTGGAGGTGGGGCTATGGAAAGCTTCACATGATTACCAAGCTCAGTCCTTGCTTAGATGCAGAGACTCTAACCTAAATTAATAGATCCTCTGGGGTCTGCAAAACTGGGCTAATATTTTGCAAGAATAGCTCTCCCCTGCTTCTTGCCCTCCAGTAAGATGAAGACAAAATGCCTTCATTATTGCAGCATTTAACAGTGTGCGGTGTTTATGAACAGGCTGGAGGATGTGAAGGAATCCAAACCAATTACATTAATCTCACAGCAAATAAAGCTGCAAATATTTACTTTCACTATACTGCTTTATCGTATTGGACAAGCTCTTGAATTAATCTAAATCCAGTCCTTTAACCTTGCTAGATGGATTGCTCTCTCTGACATCAGGAGGTCACCTAGACTTTACAGTCAGTCTCCACAGGCAGACACCAGCTCATCTGTAAATGGCACTTTGGGCATATAAGCCTTATTTAAGTCTCCTTCACCTATTGCAGTCCTTGTAAGAGAAGCTTTCCCTGCCGCCACCTAGTTGCTTGGAGTTTCAGTCTGATGTTGCAGTGCAAGAGGCATGCAGTACAACCCAACCAAATGATTAATGAACAGTAGAGCAATGTTCAGATTTTTTGCAAGACTTTATTCCTGGAGTGATGTCAGTTCACCACAATAAAAGCTTTTCTCACAGGAACACATTGATGTAGGCAAAACTCTCCTTAAAACGATATGCCTCAGGGAAGTCCCTGTTCTACTACAAAGAAACACGGTCTGGAAAGATCCAGTTTTTTGTTGTTGTTTATTTGGTTTTTTGTTTTTTGGTCATGTGACACCAAATTCAGTGCTTTGGGGTGAGGCTTCAGCAAATACATGCAAGCAGCAAGCACCAGAGGGTGTGAGTAGCTAATGAACTTGTGGTGTCCATGGGACAGGAGCACTTAGGTCATGCTAGGGACAGACAGGGTTGGTCTGGTGTGTGAAATAGCCAACTTACTGTTTTGCCCACACCTCTTAGTTCTCTTTTCGCTTCTCAAATTGCAGCCTCTTCATTTTATCAGTCTGTTTAATCCCAGTTCTCTGAGCTCCTTTCATCCTACTGACCGGCAGTGGATTTCTGGTCTGCCCAAAAAAGCACTGCAAAGTGTGTTCAGTCGTAGCAGTGCTTGGTAGAATATACACTATTAGACAAAGCTCTTCAGAAAGCCAGCTACATAGGTTTGGAGCCCACCTACAAGTAATATTGAGTAAGGAAAGGAGGAGTTCTTTTATGTGGTAGAGTTATTTCTGTCAGTCTTTCCTAACTGGCAGACCAGTAAACATAATTCTTCCCATTACCAGAGAAAGCCCACAGGCTTTCTTTTGATCTTATAAATCCAGGACTGGTTCTGGATTTGCCTCTGCCTGAGCAGGTTTTGGCTTATGCTAACTGTTATAACAGTGCAGTAACTATGACGTAGTAAACTTATAGAATCATAGAATCGTTTTGGTTGGAAAAGACCTTTAAGACCATCAAGTCCAACTGTTAACGCAGCATCGACAAGTCCAACCACTAAACCACGTCCCTATGCACCAAATCTACAGGACTCTTAAATACTTCCAGGGATGTTGACTCCACCACTTCCCTGGGTGGCCTGTTCCAGCGCTTTCAGTGAAGAAATGTTCCCTAATTTCCAATCTAAGCCTCCCATGGCAAAACTTGAGGCCGTTTCCTCTTGTCCTATCGCTTCTTACTTGGGAGAAGAGACCAACGCCCTCCCTCCCCACACCCTCCTGTCAGGGAGTTGCAGAGAGTGATCAGGGCTCCCCTCAGCCTCCTCTTCTCCAGACTGACCCCCCCTAGGTCCCTCAGCCGCTCCCATCAGACTGGTGCTCCAGACCCTTCCCCACTCCACTGCCCTTCTCTGGTCAGACTCCAGCACCTCAATGTCTGTCTTGTAGTGAACTTATCCTAGGTTCTACATAGCTCTGCTCAGGGACCAATCTGTGATAATGGCCTGATGAACCCAGCCAGCCTGAAGTAGCCCCTGGTGGCAAACAACATCCCATTGTGTTATTGGGGCCTGGAGAGGCTCCTGGGCAACTGTCAGGATTTATAGAATGGTTTGGGTTGGAAGAGACCTCAAAACCCATCTAGTTCCACCCCCTGCCATGGGCAGGTACACCCCCCACCAGCCCAGGGTGCCCAAAGCCCCATCCAACCTGGCCTTGGACACTGCCAGGGATCCAGGGGCAGCCACAGTTTCTCTGGGTACCCTGTGCCAGGGTCTCTGCACCCTCACAGGGAAGGATTTCTTCCTAATACCTGATCTTAATCTCCCCTCTTCTAGTTTAAACCCATCCCCCTTGTTCTGTCACTGCACTCCCTGATAAACAGCCCCTCTCCAGCTTTCCTGTAGCCCCCCTAGGTACTGGAAGACCGCAATTAGGTATCCCTGGTGCCTTCTCTTCTCCAGACTGATCTAGGGGCTGTTGAGCAGGAATTAAGTTGTCCTAAGAAAAATGTATAAAAATAGCTCGAAGCAGATCCAAAACAAGGAGGGAGAAACTGCCACCATCAACACTGAACTCCTCCCAGAGAAAGACCAAGGATGCTAATGATTTCTTGTAGCTTCTCCTACACCCTCCCTTGGGGAAAGCAGGAACTGTTGATTTTAGGACCAGAAGGACATGGGAAGGGTGCACACAACTCTAGAGGACAGAGGTACATACCAGGAAGCTTCTGCAAAAAACAGTTGTAACTGATTTATGAATTACACTTTTCTCTACTATTTAGACATTTTGGACAATTACACTGTTAAAGCATCAATTGAAACAATGAATTCTGAGCTCCATGTACATACAGCAAGCTCCTTTTGCCCGTAACAGTGTTTGAGTTCGATACTGCTCTGTCTGTGGTTTCAGACTGTGCAGATGTGTGCAGGTGCACGTGGCAATTCTTAGGATGGCCTTTGTTGACACATCCTGGGGTACAATCACGGGACAGACTTTAATGGTTAACTTTTAACAGTGGCCTAAAGGTCATCAGCACAAGTTGTTATGAAAGATGTAGTCTGAAGGTTTGGGAATATAAGAGTTTACTTAAGTTCAGCTCTCTGTCATGGTATGTATGTCATCCTATAATCTCTGCGGGGTTTTTTTAGTTATTCTGTGTAAACACATTCAATCTACAGATCTGGGCAATTGGTGGTTCATTTATTTATTCAACTTCCACTCCCTACACCTTGAAATAGAATTTTGCTTTCAGAAGTCCCAAAGCAAAGCGGGAAAAAATTGCGAGGAAGTCAGTAACTCTCCAGTGTCTGCACCGAGGAAATACGCACTCGCAGGCTTACGTAAGCAGCGACACAGGGTATAACCAGCCATCACGTGCTTCGTCTGCTTTCCCATGGCCTGCTGCCTCTTCTCAAGCTGCCTGCTTCTCTCTGCGCGCGCAGGCTGAACTGGGTGGGCAGGAGGGAGACAGGTAGGCAGGAGGGAGACACCTGAGCACCCAATGTCAGATATGTGCACTGAGGTCTCTACAAGAAATAAGGAAGGAAGTTTTGTGTTTCCAGGAGAAGCTGTTGATTGAACTTAGAGTCTTCTTTCATGAGCTCATGCCAGGGAGAGGGCATTCGGTCTCAAGTTAACCAAATATAAACTCAGCTCTTCCACAAGCCCCAGATGTTTAAAAGATGCTATGTAACCATTTAGGTAAATTACAGCCAAACTAGATAATTTTAAGTTAACAAATCCATTCTCTTGACATTTTATATCCCATACCAGTTTATTCACCCCATAAATTCAATTTACATACCAGAAATGACACAAATTCTCTGAGTATTCTGTTTCATTGGTGACAGAAGAGTCACATCAGAGAGACAGAAAAACTTCTTGAAACACCAAGAAGATCCAGATGCAAAATGAGTTGGAAGAAAACCAGCGATGTCCTGCTCAGGAATTGTCCTGAACCCTGGCAAAGGGTCCTGGGCAGCATACCCCGGTGCACACCAGTCTCTTGGTGTGGAGGGTGCTGTGTGAAACTGGGTCAGTGCGCACAGTGGTGCCACCTGCTCTGAGAGAATACCGTGGTCTGAAGGACACACTTCTAGTGAGAAATTTGAGCTAAATTACTGAATTTATCAAAGCAAAAGAATAGCTGTATGTCAAACAGTGTGCAAACTACACAAGGAGGAGAGCTTGGCAGTGGAGATGTGCCTTTGTCAGCTAGAAAAAGGCAGCGGTTGGAACCTGAAAGCAGACATGTTTCTACAAGTATGGTGCAAATATACACAAGCCAAGGAGACTCACTGCTAGAATAAATAATCTGGGCATGCTGGTGAGTCTCCATCAGATGAAGCCTTTAAATCAAAACCAGATATTCTTACAAAACAGCTGTCCTGACTCCAGCAAAGCTACAGCATTGTTGCAGACACTGTAAGGAGAGACTTCTCTGGTTTGAATGCAAGGTTTCAGACCCAGTAACTGTGGTCCCTCTGGCCTTCTGGCAGGCAGTGCTTGGAAATGCTGATTAAGCATAACTCCAGCTGAAGCTGAAGAGAGTCAGGATGAGTCAGTTCCCAGGACAGCTCACCCAGCCCTGGTTGCTCGAGGACAACCTGACAGCATGATGTTGCTGAGGTTTCTTGCAGGAGCACAGGGAGCTTTGAAGTGTTTGATTTAATATTTTATTTACTTCCCTGAGGCATTGGGTGCGGACTTTGAACTAAACAGCAATCATTGCTCCTGGCTCTCCTTACTCAGAGGTTTCAGTCAGTGCAAGATATCCTCACTAACTTCACTTAGGCTACTGTGATATATAAAAAAAGTTAGTCCTCCATCCCAAGGTGACTGCATCCTATTACCTTGCCTGAAGACCCAGGGATCCCAAACGTTCCAGGTTATAGCATGTCTCACAAGGTATTGCAACATGGCCTTTTAGAAGGAGGTTTCCCCTGGTCTACAAGAAGCTATTAAACACTGTGGTCTGATTGCCAATGCAGGAAGATGCTAAACTGCTTTCTGCTGCAACCAGAGAGATTTTCTTCATACTCTGCTCACTAGTATCTGCCAAAAAGCCTTTGCCCCTGTGTGCTTGCCTGGATAGTTGTCTCTCCATCACACCATTTTAAGGAGAAGCTAAGGCTGCAGGCAGAAGCCTAAGTTACTGACTGGGGCTGTGGTTATGCTAATTGAACAGGAATTGGAAAACAGTTGGACATCACATGAGAAATTTCTGAACATGTTGGATTACTGTGTGAGACATGACAAAATTTACAGACAAGCCCTGTCATGGATGGTTGGATTTTGTGGATGGTTAAGGAGAAATGATATGAGAAAAGGCCAAACTTCACAGGTAACCTGAGGGGAGTCTTGGGGAGCTGTTGGGCAGCACAGCTACGCAACGCCAACAGCATGTTCAAGGCCAGGCTGGATGGGGCTTTGGGCAACCTGGGCTAGTGGGGGGTATCCCTTCCCATGGCAGGGGGTGGGACTGGGTGGGCTTTAAGGTCCCTTTTAACCCAAACTATTCTATGATCTGTGTAACCATGTTGGCAACACTGCATAAAGCCAAGACCACCTAGGTACCAGTATCAGAAATAGTGGATTTCAGTGCATATGTATCAAAACTAGTACAAATGGGGAAATGGTAACTGGAGCAAGGCTTTTTATTTGGGAGTAAACGGGATAGAGGTACGGAGGGTGCCAAAAAGTAGAATCAGGAAATGAGGAAAAAAAAAAAAAGCAATTGATGTGATTGATTATGGCCAGGGTTGGGTAACCCTGCATTGATCACCACAACTGGAGCAGAGCAATTCACCACCTCTCCTTGTTCTGGCCATGCCATGACAGTGAAGCCTGTTTCTGTGGTCAGGAGGAGCGGGGTGGGAGCAGGGTGCAGTGTTTCACCTGGCTGTCAAGCAAGCACTTGGACAGATGGATTGAGCAGCATTGTGTTGGTGCCTGTTCCCAGTCTGATGGCGCTGGCAGTTTCCACCACAGGTGGGATGAGATACGAGATACTGTGTGAACAGAATTCCCTTAACAAACTTGATTCTTCGCCATCATTTTAGAACTGTTCTTGCACTTAACTTCCTCCCTCTTGCAGATGATCAAACAATATGAAGGAGAAATAGCTTTTCAAAAATCACACCCTGGGTTTGCTACCATCTTACTGACTTTAAGGATTGCACAAGTGTAAAATCATCACTGCTAAGGAGATATTCCTGATTGATACTACTACAAGAGCAACCCTCTTCCCTCTGCTAGGGAAATGCATAGTCAGTCAGGGGAACCACCAACGATGTCCCCCACATCTGCTGTATCTCATAGTTCCCCACTGAACAATGAGGTAGATACAGCTCAAAACGAAAGGGCACTCTTGTCCTGCGTGTGCACCCATGCAGCTGGCATACCCACTTCTCCCGGCACTACAGCCCATCTGAAAAGCTCGCCCCTGTGAATCTAACAAGCCACCAAAAATGAGCTCTGAGAGGCAGCAAAGGAACTGGAGCAGAAGGGAGGAAATGTGTTTGGGATTTGAAAAGCCCCAGGAAGTATCTTTGTTAAAGGCAGGGGAGCTGGCAGGGTCCTGCGTATTTGCAGCATTTTGCAAGTCCTTGAATTGTTTTGAGAGAAATGGCAGATTCAGAAATATTTTATTAACTCTTCTTAGTTTTGCTGAACTATCTGTTTAAGGAAAAGAAAAGCAAACAAGCAATTCCCTCCACTCCAGATGAAATGTTTCATTTTGATGTCTTTCAAGGGAAATAATTTATATTTTCATTCAGCGCTAGCTCATTATGAAACATCTTTCAATTGTCATTCATGGAAAAAACTTGAATTTGAAATGAAACACACTGTTAAACACAAACCAATACACTTCCAACTGAAAGTGAGTAGCTGATTGCTTGCCAGCGAGCAGGAACCCCACCCCAGCACTCCGCTCGACTCCCTGTTCTGCATCTGCATCCAGGGAAGTGCCGATTTGGAGACAGCACCTGCAGCCCTGGCAGCCCAAGGAAGAACCATGATGCACACCCTGTTTAAATATGCAGACTTGAAGGATGCATCAGTATCGAAGAGGAGATTAAATACAACAGGGAAATTGCGCATAGCAATAACAAAGGCGGGACACTGTAATAAGGCTAAGTTCTGGGTCATTAATTCCTTGTTATCTGGCTTCATTCAAATGCTCTGCAGATGCACTCTGCTGCCCTTTATTTTACTGAACCCATACCTTACCCTGAGGCGTTTTGGTGCCATATCCCCAGTGAGCACCATATCTGTACGTTTTACGTGTTTTATGAGAACAACACATGAGGTCAGCTATATTCCCATGCCAAGTACGATGCTGAGTACCATAGCCTGGCAGCACCATGCTGGAGTATTTCACCCACAGGAAGAAAACTATAAAGCAGTAAGCAGGAACTCTACATTATTCCATTTCAGGAAGTAAAAAGAAGAACACGAGATATGAGATACTGAAAATTTGGGTAGTCTATCTCATTGTACTTGGAAGGGTGACAATTGACCATGATAATAGGGTGGCCTAGGAGGGATTCAGGAGCCAAGAGCAATACTCATGTTGGAGCCTCAGCAATTTTCACCTGCTCCTACAGGGATTCTTATCTGGAGCGAGGCTTTCAAGTGCAAATTAATCACACACCCTCTAGCAAGCTATGAAGGTGCTGTGCCCTTATTCCTCTCTCTGTCCCTTTGCAAAAGCTGAGCAAAGTTCTCAAGCACACAGTCATTTGCTGTATCAAACACAGCAGCTCTGGGCTGGGAAGCATCCGCTGGCGTGAGCACTGCTCATGGTAACATACTTGCGCTTACTGATAAGCACATACTCCCATAGGGAACAGGGAAGAGAAACACAACCGCAGTAAGTTTGCAGATGACACCAACTGGGAGGCAGTGTCAGTCTGCTTGAGGGTAGGAAGGCTCTCCAGAGAGGTTGGATCAATGGGCTGAGGCCAACTGTGTGAGGTTTAACAAGGCCAAGTGCCAGGTCCTGCACTTGGGTCGTGACAACCCCAGGCAGCGCTACAGGCTTGGGGCGGAGTGGCTGGAGAGCTGCCTGGCAGAGAAGGACCTGGGGGTACTGGTTGACAGCCGGCTGAACATGAGCCGGCAGTGTGCCCAGGTGGCCAAGAAAGCCAACGGCATCCTGGCCTGTATCCGGGATGGCGTGGCCAGCAGGAGTAGGGAAGTGATTGTCCCCCTGTTCTCGGCTCTGGTGAGGCCGCACCTNGAGGCTGAGGGGAGACCTGCTCGCTCTCTAGAGGTTGTAGTGAGGAGGGTGTCGGTCTCTTCTCCCAAGTAACAAGCGACAGGACAAGAGGGAATGGCCTCAAGTTGCGTCAGGGCAGGTTTAGGTTGGATATTAGGAAAAACTTCTTCACAGAAAGAGTAGTGAGGTGTTGGAACAGACTGCCCAGAGAGGTGGTTGAATCGTCATCCCTGGAGACATGCAAAAAACATGTAGATGTGGCACTCCAGGACATGGTCTAGTAGGCATGGTGGTGTTGGGTTGAGGGTTGGACTTGATGATCTTGGAGGTCCTTTCCAACCTTAGTGATTCTGTGATTCTATGATTTCTGCCACCAAGGCTTAAAGAGAAACTTACAAGTGGCTGATCGTGCTGAACACTGAGAGCAGCTGCTTCCCCTGCCCTAGATGGGAGAAGATGTGGCTTCTTTAATTTTAACTGCGGCATAAAAAACTGAGTGAAATTTCACCTCCCTCTCTACAATACTGCTGCCCATTTCTGAATATGCTGTTTGCTACATATAGTTTGACTAGATTTGGAAACTCCTAACTCACATATTAAATAAAAAAACCCAAAATAAATCAAAACAAAACAAAAACCTGCTACTTTTTGGAATTACTTCTATTTTTCAATTGCCCAATGTCTGTATTTTATGTACCAAAAATTGCAATTCATTCAACCATAATAAATATCCAGAAGAGTCCTGAGAGACTCCATTTGGATTTGGCCAGATCTAAACAATGAATTTCAGTTTAATATTGCAGGCTTATTTGTTTTACTATTAATTCTAGCAAGGACAATTGATCAATTGTTTTAATTTTAAATCAGAGGGCTAATATCTGACTCTGGCTTCCCTTGTGGTCTTTCACTTGCTGTCTCTGAGCTGGAAAGATCACTTTTGATTATTCTTTTCTGCAGTTAATTCAGCTACCCCATATGAAGAATATCAGCTGCCCTTTCCCCATTAGATTGGAGATGATGCAGTTTTCTTATTTTCAGTTATATTCATTCCAAAAAAGCCTAGAGAAAAACGTGTAATTCTATGGTCGCTGCAAAGTCTGAGGGTTGGCAGAGTCCTGCAAGGTCTGAGAGCAGGCAGACTGTGCAGAGCCTCTGTTTCCTCGTTTGTACATTTCTGAGGTTTTGAGGTCTTTGCGTAACTTGTTCTCCCCTGTTACCACAGTATTTCTGTAGGCAATGACCATACTAGCAAAGACTTTGGAATAAAGGTTGCCTAACACACTGGCTCTGTTTCCTGCCACCATCTGCTACTTTCTCTCTCCCCATTTTCCCACCTTCCTTGAATTTCTTTTGCTGGCTGTATTGCAGCTTGGCACTTGCCCATCTCAGGGTTGTTGGAGGTCTTGGGTGCTCTCTCCACCTCCTTCTCTTCCTCTCCCTGCTCATTTTTTCCATCTTAAGCTCTCAGAAACCAGCCTTCTCTACCTTTAAACCAGCCCTCTCTACATTTAGGTCCAGATTCTGCCCCAAATCTCATGGATCTTTTACTAGCTCCTCTACAGATATGAAACTGAGGTCTTGATTGAGGGTCACCTTCCCCTTCCCTTCTTTTTTTTTCTTTCATGAGCTTCCAAACGGTCTTTTTGGGAAGTAAGGATGTTCTGCAGAAATAAATTTGTTGAGCTTTGTTTGCTGTGTTCCTCTTTCAGAATCAATTATTCTTGCAACTCTCATTTGTTATCAGATTTATTGCTTTGATTTCTTACTGCATACTGATATCCCCAATTCTGATCTCTCCAGGTACCTGGGACAGAGGCAAATTGCATTTGTACTTTGTGGGTCAGAGGCTGCAGCTCAGATCCTTGTGGCAGCTCAGGGAAGAGGTGTGGTGTGATTTCATTCTAAGTTCTGCAAATAAGCTCTGGTTCAGCCTGCCTCTTCCCTTGACAGTTTTGGTCTGGTCTAATTCCAGTCCCTGAAGCTCTGTTCTGTTCCCCCTGAAAAGCTCATTTCGTGAGCTTAATTTAACTTGAGTTGATACTCCATAGATCATTCTGCAGCCAGAGCACGTTGTGTTCTGTGATCTCACTGATCTTCACCAGACAAACCAAGCCAGATTGGGTCATGGCTCGCAAGGCCATCAGGAAGCCGCTGCTGCTGTAATCAGCGATCCGAACTCGGTGGTCCGTGCTGCAACAGGTTAAGTCATCGGTGGTGACTCATAGAACACTGGCGTGGTCTCAAGAGGTCACCCAGTTCATCCCCCCGATAGGAGGTACTGACCCTCCCTCTGTCAGTCCTGACACATCAGTTTAGCCTGGATTTAAACACCTCAGAAGGCTGAGGACTCTGTTAAACTGTGGGCTTGATTGCTTGTGGACATATTTATTTCCCCTGTTACCTGTGCTAAATGAAGGCTGACAGCTATTGCGGCAATGTGAGGTTTCTGTTATATCCATTTAAAGGTTATTCCACCATTCTGTCCCTCTGCTCCGCTTTGCTGAGACCCCCCTGCAGTCCTGTGTCCAGCTCAGGGGTCCCCAGGACAGGAAAGACACGGAGCTGCTGGAGCGACTCCAGAGGAGGCCACAAAGTTGATTCGAGGGCTGGAGCCCGTCTGCTACGAGGACAGGCTGAGGGAGTTGGGCTTGTTCAGCCTGGAGAAGAGAAGGCTGCGGGGAGCCCTTGGAGCCCCTCCCAGTGCCTGCAGGGGCTGCAGGAAAGCTGGAGAGGGGCTGGTTGCAGGGCAGGGGGGGCCAGGCCAAGGGGAAGGGCCTGAAGCTGCAGGAGGGGAGCTGGAGCTGAGCTGGGAGGCAGCAATCCTTCCCTGGGAGGGTGCTGAGGCCCTGGCACAGGGTGCCCCGAGAAGCTGTGGCTGCCCCTGGCTCCCTGGCAGTGCCCAAGGCCAGGCTGGATGGGGCTTTGGGCAGCCTGGGCTGGTGGGGGCTGTCCCTGCCCATGGCAGGGGGTTGGAACTGGATGGGCTGTGAGATGCCTTCCAACCCAAACCATTCTATGATTCTGAAATTTGCTTTAATTCCAGTTTGGGACAAAAAAGAAAAAAAACACCAAACATTTTGACATTTCCTTTGCATATTTTTCCCCTCAAAAATGTTTTGCATTTGGACAGTAAAAGCATATAGTGGTGTCAGCCTAAAATGAAAATTAATAAAAACTTACAAAAAATTCATCAGTCAAAACTTTTTGTTCCTATGGTTGAAAGTCATCTTCAGTAAAGAAATAAACAAATAGAAAGACATTTGTTGAAATTATTTCCCGTGGGGGGAAAAAACCAAACCAAAACCCAACAAACCCAATTTTGATGGAATTACGTTATTCACCAAGAAACTCTCAGCCGTTTCCACCCCAGTGCTCTGTCCAGAGCCAGCACCAGCAGTGGCACTGCACGTCTCTCATCCTCAGCCCTTGGGCAGTCCAAGCCCTGACTCAGCAGTATTTGTTCCCATACCAGGTACGTTGCCGCTCTTCCCTGCAAAGCTGGAGGATGCCATGGGACAGCTTATAACTGATAGGTTATAGCTTTTGGTTCCCACTGGCACACCAGAGTCTCTGAGATCATTCCAGGATGGCTTTGCCATGTGTCTGGGAGCTATGAGCTCCTTTCCAACACCCACAGGCTCCACCCTGCTCTAAGGACGCTGTGGCACATCCCTGTTTAAAACAGTTACTGGTCTGTCAGTCTAGGTCTTCAGGCTGAACTCAGGGCCACCCTGCCAGGCACACTCTCCTCTCACCCTTCCTTTCATTTACACACTCACAACGGGCACGGCTTCCTTGAAGGCTGGCGAAGGACACCAGCTTAGCAGCTTTATGGTTGCTCGGGGCTGGTCCAGCAAAGGCAGAGCCCCAGCGGCTTCACTGGCACTTGGTGGACACCGTAGCAACAGCACTGGGCAAGAGTGGCCACAGAAACAGATTTTTCTAACAACGCTCATCCACTATTATGCCTGGGGATCACCGACTGCCTGAGAGCCACGCTGCCAACTTGCAGAGGGTCTGCAGACTGCCCAGGGTGTGAATACGCTGGTACAAGTGACAGGCACTCATAGCTGCAGCCAAGGAAAGGCTATAGCCAAGCAGCTCCAAGTGACACAACCTCTACGGATCCTTCTTTTGAAGGAAAGGGTGTGCATCAGAAAGGTCCTTAGGCTGCATTTTGAGCATATGCTTGTGTGAGTCTCTGGGCACAACTATTCACGTTGCCTCCCTCTGGGGACAAAACGGAAGGAGCCATGAAGGGATTTGGAAGGGTGCAGCTGACATTCGTATTGCACTGTGCTTGACCTGTCTGGGAGGTGCAGACCACATCCTAGTCTAACACAGCTGGGAAGACGTCTGGCCACCTAAATGCTTAAATGAAGAACATGCACATCTGGCAAATGCATGTCTCACCCTCCTACCACTTCTGTCCCATCCACTGCTCCAGCTCATGACAACCACTATTATGACTGGAAAGGTGAGATAGGATCTGAAATCTTAAAAGGAGGGGCAAAGGAAAATCTAGTTTCTAGTTTATCTAGAATAAAGACAACCTAATCACATCCATCTTGCTACTAGAAAATCCAGTGAATACCTGGTGCAAATGGAAGGTGATTAGGACTTGGTAAAGCAGCCTCCTGCTGTGATGCAAGTACTGAACACAATAGAGATGATGCTGAGGATGACAGTTACTTTCCTCTGGCCTCAGAACTGAAAGCTTTTTACAGAAGTGTGTATTTATCACAACCCCAGTGAGACACAGAGAAACAGAAAAGGGGCCTGGGGCAGGAGCGTGAGTATTTGGTTTGCTCGCCACTGTTCTGTCCTGCAGGCAGGCGGGCAGACTGGAAGGTAGAAGAGATTAGATAGAGAAGAGATGTATTGTCTTCTGAGCTCTCTCTTTCTGTGTCATTAATCAGCTTCTCTTCTCAGATAATTTGTATACAGTATAACTTAAAGCAAAACAAAGCCTGTGGAATGACTTGTGCCCTTATGAATTCTTAATTCAAGCAGGACAGCAGATAATGTCTCTCAAAATGTTGATACTGTGCTTTACAGCAGTAACCAATTAATTACTGCAGGGACGGTGTTTCAGGGCCACCTCATCCTCCAAATAAATCTTCTGTGTCCAGTGACAGAGAGAGTTCTTATTCCACAGGCATAACACAGAGGGACAGCTCTGCACTGGAAAAATAGCTTTGTCTACCGTAGGGATTCTGATGCCAGGAATAACCTAGCCAGCCACTGCGGAGACCACTTTCTACTCATTAAATCTGTGTTGCATGTTGCACTGTTAGCCTTGTCTAGCATCCCTCCTCCATGTGCTCGGGCTATGGAGAGAAGGCAGTTTGGTACCACTGGAGACACTCACTGCTTTGTCCCCTTGGCCAGACTCCATGCTAGTGGACAGCAGTGGGTAATCTAAAGGCAACTCCCAGTGGAGCAAACGAAGCACGTTTGCTGTTGGCAGGTCTTCAGGAAAGCTCAGCTACAACTGAGGCAGCAAAATGTCAGGTACGTTTGTCTCAGTATCGTACACAAGGCCTGGCCACAGCTACGGATAATAATAACCCCATCAGCATCGCCCTTGGGTCAATAAACTTCCGTCATCTCAAAAGAAATTAAAATCTTTGTATAGTTTACATCTATTTATTTAATACCAATAAATTAAGAATGTTCTGCCCTTGCCAATCAATGAAACAAAGTATGCAGTGGGGTTTGGGCTGATTTTTAACCTTTGAAGTTAACAGGTATAGAAATCTGTCTGCAGTTTTCTCTCTAAGAGTTTCTTCCAGAGGGAAAAAAAAAAGTTTGAATGTTATGGTCTGATTCTAATACAGAATTCTCTCTAAACCTATTGTAGACCAAAAAAACCAAACCCTTACTGCTGAAAGAAATGCTCAGCTCAGGGATTTTATAGGTTTTTCTTTAAGATACCAATGGGGATTAATGAATAATCTTTCACTGCCCTCAATGGCGGCTGGGCGCCCAACCATACGTGGTGCCTTTGAAACTTTTCAAATGAACTAAGGCCGACTGCAGTCAGTGGGAGTTGTTCCACTAAACACAGCGGATTTGGGACTGGAACTGCAAGAAGAAAGATGACCATGAATAACAACGCATACCAGCTGGAGAACTCACAGCCTTTTGCTAGCCTGTCTCATCGCTGCTTCTTTGTGCTCTTAGATGAATTACGTAAGCCTCGTGAAACTCTTAAGTGGTTTATCTCTGCACCCACTTTGCAACCCAGTAAATTGCGAAAGCGAGAGGTCAAACGCATAAGTCTTCTCCAGAGCAGCGCGCATATTACTGGGAGGCACGAGAAAAGCGCCCAGGGGTCCTGACTCACTTCCAAATGAGAAGAACGAAATAATGAATGGAAAGAAACAAGATCATAATAAATCTTGTTCTGAAGTCTTTAATAATGAAGCTTTATTGTAAATCCATCACAAAGAAACATTAATATGGAGCCACCAAATAGGTCAGGTTAATTACATCATCTGAAAATGGTGTGATACCTCCAGCCTTCATAAAAAAAGTAATCAAATTCCCTGGGGAGTGTGAGAGATGACTTTTTTAATTAGTTGAGCATTAAAATCTCTGTGCTAACACCTCACAGTATTCCTCTAGTTTAGCTGGGATGATACATTTTACCTCCTGTTTGACAAAATATGGCATTTATAAGGGAAGTAGTAATTAGGGCAGCTTATCTGTGTGTCAATTTGCATCCTACATGGTTAGCCCATCATAATGTCATTGAAAACCTCTTCATTGACTATACAAGCTTTGCTGCAAAAAGACCTTTAAGGGACTTGCAGAGAGCACCTTCCCTCACTTTGCTCTTGAACGTGCAGCCTACAACCTCTATTGCGTGTTTCACACTCCAGCAGCCATGCTGAATAGCACAAACACCTTTAGTGCAAGCCTGTGTTGGCTGGATTAAAGGGGAGGAGAGAGCTGGGATGTGTTCTCAGCCCTTCCTGCAACTCCCAGGGTGACACTAGGGAAGACACTGAACTTTTATTCACTTTACTCCCTTGCTCTGGCACCTACAATTTTTACAGCCAGGTTCTGTTTAGCTCCCAAAGCCTCCCCTCTGGCTCCCAAACTGTCCCAACCCCCTGCACTTCTAGCAGAATCCCAAAACTTGCAATATATAGAATCACAGAATCTCCCAAGCAGGAAGGGAGCCCTAAGGACCATCAAGTCCAACCCCTGGCCCCACACAGGACCAGCCCAACAGGAGCAGGTGACGGAGAGCGTTGGCCAGATGCTGCCTGAACTCAGCCCAGCTCGGGGCGGTGACCACTGCCCTGGGGAGCCTGTGCCAGGGCCCCACCACCCTCTTGGTGAAGAACCTTCTCCTGATCCCCACCCTACCCCTCCCCTGGGGCAGCTCCAGGCCGTTCCCTGGGGTTCTGTCGCTGGGCCCCAGAGGGAGGAGATCAGCGCCTGCCCCTTGGCTCCCCCTCGGGAGGAAGCTGTAGGCCGCCATGAGCTCTGCCCTTGTCTCCTCTTCTCCAGGCTGAACAAGCCCAGGGCCTTCAGCCTNCCTGGCAGTCCGGGCACACTGTTGACTTCCCAGATCCAGGAGAACATGGTCCATGTCCCAGGTATGCCAAGCTGAGAGCATAAGGCACACAGTCAAGGGATGTAGCTCCATTTTTTGTACCCAGCTGATGCAGTTTTGACATTAAATACCAATGGGAACTTATCCAAAGCTTGCTTTAAGCAGAAACACTCCTATAGATTATACCATGCTTGGGATCAGCCACAGTTCCCCTTCCTCAGACTCCTTTGGTTTTTCTTTCGGACAGAACCATCTGAACAGGGTTGGCCAAAAACAGTTTTTGAAGGGAAATCATCTTTTCAAAAGGAACAAATATTTCCCTTGAACAATTGAATTCCTTTTGAAATATCCTCCTGGTAGGTTTCATGTTTTGAAAACTTGAAGCATTTTTCAGTTCTGAAAACAGGTTTTTTCTCACTTTTCATCCAAAAATACACTTTTCCCAGGAACTGTTATTATATTATTACAATGTATTATCCATCCTTGTCTGTAAAATACCAGCGAAGATATGTATTATTGAGTTATATTAAAATATCTATTTATACTTTTCCCACTTCAAGCAAACGGTATTTTTACCAGCCCTTCTGCACATTACCCAGCAGTGATTCCAGCAGACTTGCACTTACTGGCAAGATGCTAATAGTGTCACTGAGGTTCCTGCACCCAGAAAAGGTTTGTTTAAGGCTTCAGTAATTGCTTTGAGCTCCACAGACTAATAATTGCCAGGCAGGAGAGCTGTGAGTCACCAAGGCACTCTAATCCTGTGACCTGCAAAAGTACCTGGTGGAGGCAAAGGTTATTTAAGAAAGAAACATTTTTCCTTTCTGGTTAAATCCAATTTCTTTCTGTTGTTTTGCCAGTCAATGTGTAGTTGACTAAGGAGTGCAGAGTGTGACATATACAAGTGGTAGGTGTTATTACTAAGCATATTAAACTGACAAGAAAAACACAGGGCTCAGAGACAGCTGAAAGGCACTTTTAAGTCTCACCAAGAAAAACAAGCTGGTGACATACTCCTTTCTGACCCGGGGTTGTACAAACGAACCTCAGAAGTCCAAGGAGAGATGAGGACCACAAGTCTAAAAGATGGTTGGAGAGGAAGGCTGGACAACTGTTCAAAAGTCAGGTTTTGGAAAAGTACGTAGGAACTTAAAAGATTCTGTTAAAAAAAAAAAAAAAGAAGAAGAAGAAGAAAAAAGAAAGAAAGAAAAAAGAAAGATTGCTTTCTATAAATAAATGTAGGCAGGGAAAATGTTAGGGAGGGAGAAGATCTAACAGACAAACTTGGCACAAGAACAGAAAGTATACACTAGCCATGAATAAATTCAGACTGGAAAATTGAAGGAAGTTTTCAGCCATCAAAGGAACAAAACCCTGGAACTGGCTTGCACAAGGAGAAGCAGGAGGAAGAGAAGAAACTGGATTTAAGTTGAAGGGCAAGAGAAAGGCATGGAGAGAGAAAACAGCCTCCCAGGTCATGCACAGCGAGCCTGTGGCCCTAGTCCTGCAGAGCCACCACGTCCTGAGCGCCTGAGACCTTTGGGTGATGCAACGGCACCACCCTGGTCCAGGGGACCCCGATGGTGGGGGACATGGATGTAGACTTGGCGTGATGTGCCCACGAGATCCTGTCCATCCCTCTTGAATCGCCTCCCTCAAAGACTGACGTGACATTTCCTCACTGACATTTCATTTCCTTTAACTAGTGGGTCAAACACTTTGTCAAGGTCGCAGCGATTCTGGTTGTTGTCTTTTTGAGCTGATTTTAATGACGTCAGTGTGAAATGGTGATGAGTCTGACAGCTGAACTCCAGACTTAGGTATCAAGAAGTTTTGTCAAAAAGGTTTTTCACAGAAACCCTGGTTTATAGTGTGATCCTTACCTGCAGGGGTGCTGGCTCAGTTTCTTTCTGTTCTCATTTATCCCATGGCCTGGGGCACCTCTCCTCACCAATACAACGGGACTAATGAAGAGGGATTTTTGAACTGTGGAATATTTTTTTTTATCACTAGAGAAAGTTCAGGAAAAAAACAACAATCAAGTTGTTTTGCAATGATCTGAAACTTTTTTTTTTGGTAAAATATCAAGATCAAACAAAACACCCCACAAAAATGTCTAGGGTCAAATGAAACATTTATGGATTTTTTCTGTTTTAAAAATTGAAATTAACTTGGGATTGAAGCATTTCAAATGGAAACACATTTCAAATGGAAAAATTTAAATACTTGCATTCAAATTTGGCAAATGAAGCATTTTGACCTATTTTTCTTATTGCTTCCCTCCCTCCTGCCCCAGTCTCCAAACTGTTTTGCCTGACCAGTGCCATTTTTTCTCCATTTGAACAGACTCGTATAAAGTAGTTTTCCCAGCTCTTCCAAATAATTTCAGACGACTTCAAGACAGGTCCTCCATTTTCTAGGAGAACTATGAGCAGAGAATGATCCTAGGTTCATTTTTTTTATTCTTTTCCACAAGGTTTAAATATCCACCCCATGCATTTGGGGAGAGCGTCCAGAAGTGGGCACCCTCCCTACTACATCTGTCAAAGCCCACAGAGATAGCTACTTGAGAAGCACATCAGGAGGTCCAGGAGCTAACATCCAAGACGTGAGATCAGGCTGATATACCTGGGGGAATTTGTTTGGGGTGAACGAAGCAGGACCTGCAGGAGAATGTAGTCCTGGTGGACCCCATGACTTCTGAGTTGGGACAGCTAGTTTCCCGCTGCTGGTAAACCTGCCTTCAGAGATTTCTTGACTCTGCATTAGCCAGGTGGCTCTCTGTCTGGCTTGCTCTCCTTTTTGTGTTCCCTGGCCAAGATTGCTCATGAAATCATGACCACTCTTATTTCTGGTTTTTGGTTTTTTTTTTTATACATCGCCTTTATCTGATGTTTGCAACAACGATAAACATGCAAATCTTGGAGACAAAATATTTGTATGAGATCCTCTCAAGCAGGGTGCAAAGGGAGTTTTTGCAAGATTATTATTATTTTTTTAAACATGTCTGTTTGGCGTTCATCAGAAGAACACAGCTATAGCCAAAAACATCCATTCAGCACCTGACAGACAGGGAGTATCACTGGGTCAGTCCTCTGCAGCTAAAGATCAGGTTTCCAGGGACTTGCAGATTAGGGATAACGTGCAATAGCCCTCTTAGATATATAATCGACAGAGCAAAACCAAACTCCAAACCTGAACAAAACATTCACAGATCAGGCCCGCTACCAAATGAGTCTGGAGGTGGCTGACTTGTTCAAGTTTAAATGATACAGAATTCATGCTGGGCACCTGCAGACTCTCTGGTGTTTTTCAAGCAGGTTTTGCTTTGAGATTGAAAATGAAACTGAAAGTAAAATATTTGGAACAAGAAATACAGAGACCATTTGAAAAAAGGCTGGAGGAAATGTTTGTGTAGCAGTCAGTAAGAGACACTGCCTGGCTTTCTGCTCAGTCACACTGCTAAGACTCACGCAGAGTCCAATATTACAGACTAGGTTAAATAAACCCCAGAAATAATGCTACATGTTCACCATGGGACTGGTAAAATGTGTTGCTATTCTGCATAAGAAAAGACTCCTCTTTAAATGCGCAGTCAGTCTTCAGCTCAATTTACTGATACGAATAGGGCATCTCAGAGTCAGAGTGAATACAGAAATGTTTTCTTATATGCAAATGAGAGATCACATTATTTCATAGAAGTAACTATAATAGTTGGAAATTAGCAAATGTTTCCAGATTCTTGTTAAAGGAAAAAAAAAAAAAAAAAAAAAAAAAAAGCACATCTAATGT
>VWZZ01001047.1:166076-223286 GCA_013399095.1 Psophia crepitans
AAATTAGCAGATGTTTCCAGATTCTTGTTAAAGAAAAAAAAAAAAAAAAAGAAAAAAGCTCATCTAATGTTCCTAGATAAAAATGACATTAATTGAAAGTTTGGTTCTATTCCCTAATGAATTTTCCCATTGCATTGTAATTAATAACTACTTACATCTGAGAGAACTTGGTATCCCTTCAAATTAGGGCATTACTTATAAATATGTTAATGTTTTAAGACGAGCTCTTAAGAATGCCATACATTGCCCCTATAATGGCTGTCAGGGCGAGGAACATTACGAAACCCTTAATGGATGATATAGCAACTGTTGTGAAGGATGCTGCTGCGAGCCAACTAAAAGCCTGAATCCATCCTCTACCAGGAGCCCTCTAAAACCAAAGACTTTCTGGCATACCTTCATGGTGACTCAAATACTCCAGGTCTTACAGTAACCACCACTGGGGCATGTGTAAGAAGCACCCTGAGATTTGTTATTTGCCTGATACCTGCCACATTTTATCATTCCAAGGCCAGGCAGGATGGATGGAGGCAGTGGTGTCTACCACAGGGCACTGGGGCTGGTCCATGTGCCATCCCTCTGGGTCACCTCCCAGTCATCCCAGAGATGCTCCAGAGGGCAGCGGGGTGGATGGTCTTTGGCTGTACTTGACCTCTGAAGTTGTCCTTGAGGCTGCTGTTACCATACAGCAGATGCATCGCTTGGATGCTGCCTGAGCATCTTTAAAAAGGCTTTGGGGATATTTTATTTTTTTCCTTGTTCCTGGTGAAGAAAGAAAGGCAAGGAAATGAAAACAGTGCAAGAAACAAGCCGACACGTGAATGTGCCTTCCTGCGCAGTGCCTCTGTCACTGTTCCTGCTAATGCAACACACACCCACGGCCAGGCTGTGGATGGTGCTTACAGCATCGAGCCTCAATGAGTGCTTCAGGATCCAGGCCAGTTCCCATCAAAGTCAAGCTGATTATTTTAATTAGCTTTGTTTCCTTCACGCCCCCTGACTCTTTACTCCACTTATTATGGTAACTGATTTGACTGTTAAGTCGTTAACCTCGATCACAACCCAATTAAAAAGTCCACCATAAAATACCGTATTTTTGCCATCTTGACTTGAAATAATTAATGTGAGTGGTAGAATAATAACTGCCCTTTTGGGACTGTCACCCACTGATGGCACTGACCTCTTCTGCACCCAGCACAGGCAGCGTGGATATCTGGGGAGCCCTTAGGACCAAAGGAGAGAAAGGTGGAGAGGAAGGACGGATGAGTGGTCCCACCACGCCTGCAACGTTTCCAAAGGGACAAAAGGTTTCTGCTGCACAGGAGATACCCTGGGGGCTAACACTTTGAAAGGACCTGGTGGCAAGTGTGGAGACCTCGGTCAGCGACTGGATGGAGGCCACAGTGCTGGCAGTGTCAGTGGCCGGGGTGGCCAGACCTAGAAAAGGGCTGGAGCCAGGTCCTTGGTGAAATTCGTTTTAAATTAATGAGTGAGGGCTTTTTTTTTCTTTTTGTTATTACTTACTTTAGAAGTACGTTCTAGTTTAAAACAGCATTATGGTCACATATTCCCTACTGTCTGAAATGGTACAAAAGAGTTACAGAAAAAAAAAAATAAAATAATTGGCTGCTCCCTTAACCCAGGGAATGTAGGTCTTTACCAAAACGCCACTTTCTGTGAACCTTCTGTGAATCTCCTACGTCTAGGAGATCTGGTCCATCCATCAGTACCTCCGGATTAGCCTTTTTCTCCTTTCACTATGCAGAAACCTCCACAAATTTCCCTGCCCAGAAATATTCCTCTGACATCAGCTTTCCTCCCCATGGCAGCTCAGAAAACCGTAAAAGAGCTTTTTACAGCGCAGCCTGGATTGAAGTCCCTTATCCCCCAGTGCGCACACACACGTATTTACAGATTACAGATTTCCTTCACAGGCAGGAGCTGCACACGCGCACGTCCTGCGCTCAGCACAGTGGGGTCCTGAGTGCTGCTGGTAGCCATCGGCGTGTTGATAGCTAGGGCAAAACTGCATCTTGTTCACGAGGCTGCAAAGTCTGGGAAGTGGTATATAAAAAGCTGGGCATGGATGTGTGCCAAGAGGTAGTAAACAAACTGGGAGCTCTGTTTTTCCTCTGGCTTTCACACCAGAGCCTTGTCTGTCTGTGGAGGAGAGTGCCCGGCTGCGCTGGGCAGATTTTTTGGATTCTAAAACTGGTGCTTTTTTAGGGGGAGATGAGGAGGGGTTGTAATTAACCCTGCTTTCTAGAGTGGCAGGTGAGCGGCAGGGAGCTGCACGGGCTCTGGATTCAGGCCAAAGACAGTAAATGACATGAGAGCAAAGTTCAGAGCTGCCTTCAAACCCCATTCACATAATGAAAGCATGAAAGCAGATTCACACGATGGATGAACATGAAAAGCCAAACATATCGATCACTCCGTACATCGCTGGCAACCAGCTGTTCTGGCAGCAGTCTTACAAGGGCTTTGCTGCAGTCAGACACAAGATAATGAGGAGGAAACAGAGGAGCCTGGATGGGGTGGGTTTTACTCCTGGGGACAAACCGTGCTTGTCCCAGCATCACCTGTGCTGGTCTGATGTTGCTCCCGGTGCCTGTGTTTTCTAAATGGTGGACCCTGTCCAGCAGCCGCACTGCTGTGTGTCTGCAACCTGCTGCACAGAGGCAGTGAAGCAGAGTCAGTGCTGCAGGAAGCGTCAGGACTCCAGAGCTGCCCTGGCCGAAGGGCCCAAACGTACATAGCCTCTGCTTCATTCGGGCTCTGCTCCACGATTCACAAAGCATATGGCGTGCAAGGTAAGACAACATTTCACATTAATTCTTGTCTGTGCAATTAGGCAGGATGAGGTGGCTTCTGCGCCAGAGAAAGCGGAGGCCTCTGCACACTCAGGACAGATTGCTGCAGGCAGGGGAAGCAGCAGCACGGGGCTGCCTGCAGCTTGTAGGCATGGAGCGGTGCCGACGTGGGCAGGGATGCGTTAGGGAGAGTGGGGGACGCCAGGCAATTTAACTCCGCTGTTTTGTCAGTCCCTTCATGCTATTCCCTGTCTCAGCCCAAAGTCCTTCGGGTCTGCACGCCGCACGCTCCCTCCCAACCCCCCAGCTCCCTTCAGTCAACTCCCAAATCTGGATGCCCTCAGGGATGCTCTAAAATCTCTGCCCCACTTGTCTGCCCAAATCAGAAAGGCAACCCCCTGGCAGGAGGAGATGGTGCACCTCAGACTGCCCCTGCACACCATCTTCTGGGAACCTGTCCACAAGTCCCTGCGGCACCGTGATCAGGGAAGGGCAACACAGGACGTGTCCATTCAGGGACCCACCAGTAAGGAGGTCCTCGGCCTAATGGTTGCCACAAGCACCGACACCCTCCTCACCCTGTGTTGCAGCCCTACAGATGGAGGGCAGTGCAGCGAGAGCCAACTCCTGGAGGCTGCCCACCAGCTTTTCCCATGAGAATCCTCTTCCCAAAACCCCCTTTTGCTCATTCATCTGGAAAACTGTACAGAGAAGGGAAGGAGAAAGCAAATCATGGTTCCAGTGACAGCAACACTATTCCTGCCTGGGTGTCCAAGCCTTCCTTTAGAAACACCAAAATACAGATAAAAATAAAACAAGACAATGCAGAGTTCCATGCCTAAGGCTGTGGCTAAGCCCTTACCCCTGCACTGTCCTCAGAGACATTTTTTAGGGCTTCACAGGCTCCTCCAGCTACTCCCTTGACCTTCCATCTGCAGATATAGAAATGTCCTTCAGGGTCGATCTTTGTCCCTTTGATCTGGTTCCCTACCTGCAAGGATGCCTTGTAGCTTTTTATCCATGTCCGCTGGCCTCCAGAGCCTCGCTGGAACTTCCACGTCTCTCTACTGCCCACGTAAGGGTTAAACAGCTTCCTGGCTCTGAATCAGTCTCCTCCTGTTCTCATATGGGTTCGTACAATTTCTTTTGGGGGAAAGGCGTGAACTGTGTGTCAAGGTCCTGAGGACTCTGTGCAGTTGCTGTAGAAAGCAGGTTTTAATTCCATGGGCACATCATACCCTTTTATAGAATGCTGTGCTCTGTCCTCATGGTACTTGGGGGTTAGCTGTGGCCAGGAGATGTCTTTTTCATTTGTGGTGAAAGTTTGAAGGAGGATAATAACAGATGCGGAGACTGCAGGGAGAGGAAGATGGGTTTGTGTTTAAGGAGCTGTTCTGAAGACCTGTCTCTGTGCCAACGTTTCTATGAGATGGCAGGTGAATCCTTGCCCTATCACCACATGGTCACTTGTCTTCCCCCTTCTTTTTTAGCTTTTGCCACCTACAGATTAATTTACAATGTCCTCCACGCTCACAGCTCTATCTCCATTGCGTGAGGTTGTGTTTTCTCCCTAGCTATTCTAAACCCAGGATGTGATGAATTTTTTTCTTGGAGGTGCTCATTTTTCCCCGTTAAACATACCGGCTGCCTACCCAAGTCACACAGCTAGCTACCTGACAGCTGAGGCAGCGAGATGAATCCTACTTGGTGTGGCGGTTTAGGGATGAGGATTTTTTACGTGCTCTGCAACCTTATTGTCCTTTCCTGTCACAAAACGATTATCCCTTCAATGACAGGGTTTTCCATCTCACAGAGTACAGTTCATTGAACAACACAGAACTCAAAAAAAAACCCCCTACAGCTCAAACCAACAGAAAAAACAGCAACAGCAAAAAGAAACGAATGAAAAACCCCACCAAAAAAGCCAAACCCTGAACAAAAAGGTTGTTCAGCATTCAGGTCCAGGGCTGGAAGATTTTAAAAGCAACAGAATTGCAGCTCGTGTGAATCGAATGTCCTGTGAGCAGAGCTCATGTCTGATTTGTTATTTATCAGCGGCCAGTCTCAACGCTGCGGATGTGTTGTGCAGTAGCCCTGGGGAGGTCAGGAGAGGCAGCAGCCAGGAGGGGCAGTTCTGTAGTTTGACACTGTCTGCCACAGTATGAAAGTCCCTGCTCTTCACCACTGCTCACACCACTACTGCTGTGCGCAGCGTCAGGACGCCTGCTGTGTGACGGTGCCTGTGGCCGAGCGCTGGCCCACAGGGAATTATTGTTGTAAGAGAATACAGGATCCCCTTCTTCTGGTTCCCTTTGCTATATGTGTTACATCTATAGAATCCATCAATAATTATTAGTATGGATTACTCAGCCACAACATTGCACATTTCTAAATTTGTCCAATATGCTTTTCATGTGCAGAAAGAAGAGTACACAGGGATAAAAAGTAAAGAGGTAAAATGAAACCTGGGAGAAATGCCACATAAAGTTTTGGAAATCATGCTTTTAAAAATAAGAAACAGAATTTTGATTGAGTCTGTGCCTTAGCCTTACCTCCTGATGCCTTCAAGGATGGTGTCTCGTTATTTTGATACGTTTGTGTGTCGATTTAATGTGCTGTGCCACGCAGCTTCCATTATTCATACCAGCTAATGTATAGTAAATTACAACATCCCACTCTGGACTTGGTTGGACTTCCACTACTAAAGGACCTCAAGAGAACAGGTCATGCTGGAAGAAAAGCAATCCTTATAGACTTCCTAAAGCCTCTAATGAGAGCGTTAGTAAATCAAGAGCTATTTTTACTGGAGGGAAGCCCCTTGCATTTGGTATCCTTTTGTAAATTCAGTTATCTACATAAGTGTGAAAAGGAACAAATACTGGGTCTGTCTTTCTAAGATCTCAAGAGCTAAGGCGCCCAGAGCAATAGGTTTTATTTTATTTTCAGGCCTCAGGACTATGGCAATAATCCCAAATTATAAAACTCTGAAATGCCCATATTACAATAGAAACAAGCTTTGCATAATTAAAGGAAAACTGTGCCTCTAGTCCACTAACAGGTTTGGAAATACCTGGCTAGGAAGCTTTGAGTCCCTCATTTTCAATCATTTGGACTTCCTTCTTGTAGCGCTATGAGGTAATGGGATGACTTTGAACACCTCATAGTGCTACATCTGGAAAAGTTGCCTCTGGCACACGACTGTGTCTCTGCGTTAGATAAAAGCACGAAGGAAGGAGACAGGATCAAAGGCTCAGAAGGAAACATCTCAGTGGTCTTCTTTCAATCTCACAAGTGTGAGGCTCCTCACAGGCCTAGGCGGTTTTTGTGCGAGATGCAAAGAACAAAGATGAGGATCACAAAGGCATGTGATAGACTTTATCACGTGAGTATGCACCACACAGCTATAGCTTGCCACTGTAACTTGTGCAGGTGCCATATGGAACACTAAAGGAGCGATCAGAAGAAGCCATAAGCTTCCTGCTTCTTCATGCTTTTCCACAGTAAAAAATGCTCAGTAAATAATTGGTCGTTTCCTCTTTCCAGGGAAGTCTGTATAAGAGAAACAGTTAAAAAATAATTATGACATATGCGCTGATAGAATATGTCTTTTCCGGCAGAGCCTTATGAGCAGCTTCTGTGGCCACATGGGAACCTCACTGGCTTTTCAAACTGAAAGGGACTTTGCTTAAGTTCCCTTCCAAAGGAAACTGCTTCAGCTCATTATTTGCAGACAGCATCTGTCACTTTTCTATGCCAGTGGATGCTGATCGTCCTCAAAGAACATTGTACAAATGTGCAGACTGCTGTGTGTTGAGAAAGGACTGCTATTATATCAATTTTCCACTTGAAAGCAGCAATAACAGCAAATAAAGCCTGAGCCACATGACTCTGTTGGATCTGGGGCACTTTCACTGAGGCATTCACTCTCCATGAAAGATGAGAAACTCAAAGGGAAGGTGTGGGCAGACGCAGTGCTGTCCATATATTACCGAATACTCCCTTGTAACACTGTACAGCACAGAAACGGGCTGCTCCTGGCTGTACTGGTGGATAAAGCAGACCCAGGAGATCTCAGCCGAGGCCTCTTGTAGACCTGCTGAAGGAGCTTCTGCTTACTGCAGGGCTTGGCGCCCACATGTCATCTGGTTGTGTCTGCTCTCTCCTGGAGCAAAACCTGCCATGAAGTGCAGCTTCTGTGAGCATGTATGGTGTGAAGGACAGAGCCGCACCTTGACCAGCAGAACCTTTGAGGTGCCCTCTCCTGTGAAATCGGTAGAAGCTGATGTACACCAGCTCCTTTTCTAGGTGCGGATGAGGGATGTTTGCTATGCTGTGTGTTCCCACCAGCAAGCACAGCAGATACATCGAAGCTGCAGGGAGAAGGGGTGCTGGAGACATCCCTCTTTTCCCTCCACTTATCCTGGAAAAGACCACTTTGTTAGTGAGGCACTGCAGCTGTACGAGTCTATCTGCCATTTTGATGGCTGATAACTTGTTGGTTTCCAGGCATCTTCCTATCAGGGACTGCTTTCCCAACCAGACAGGCTTGTTCCTTCGCCGGACTTGTCAAACAGGCAATGCACAGGTCTGTGTGAGGTCAGCACAGCGTTCTTCTGTCACTCACTGGTAAGCCTGGTACGAGCAGATTTTTCTGGAGTGCTGCAACAAACATTTGCCTATAACAAGTAGGAAACGATGGAAGAAGCAGTAACTGGTTGCAGCCACCCAGCTCTGAGCTGGATGCACCCTGTGTGCCTGATGGATGATGGGTATCTGAGGACAGCGCATTTAAGGACACTGGATTCTGACTAGGGATGGGTCTAGAGGGAAAGGTGTATGGGGAGGGGCTGAAAGCCCTGGGCTGGTTCAGCCTGGAGAAGAGGCGGCTGAGGGCAGAGTTCATGGCGGCCTCCAGCTTCCTCCCGAAGGGGAGCCAAGGGGCAGGTGCTGATCTCCTCCCTCTGGTGCCCAGCGACAGAACCCCAGGGAACGGCCTGGAGCTGCCCCAGGGGAGGGTCAGGGTGGGGATCAGGAGAAGGTTCTTCCCCCAGAGGGTGGTGGGGCCCTGGCACAGTCTCCCCAGGGCAGTGGTCACCGCCCCGAGCTGGGCTGAGTTCAAGCAGCGTCTGGTCAACACTGTCATCTGCTGTGATGGGGCTGGTCCTGTGTGGGGCCAGGGGTTGGGCTGATGGTCCCTGGGGCCAACTCGGGACATTCTATGATTCTAGAATTCCCTTATTTCAGAGATGAGGAATCTCTCATAGTTTGTCCTGTTAATTTTAGGTGTCTTTCTCCCAGTGACTAGTGGGGAGGCTGGGTGACTCCTGGATGGCTGAGGTTATGCGAGATGACCACCCTCACCCAAGTGCTGAACCGAATAGAGAAATAAGGGGAAAATGTCTAGCAGTAAGTATTTATTGGGCAGGCCCTGGCGTCGCTTACTCAGACCACTTCACCATGTGTTCCACATTCTCCAAAGCCTCTCCAGGACAATTTGGCAGACTGCTTGGGAGACTTTGTGTACAGCTAGAGTTAACAGCAGGTTTCCCCCTGATTTTGGGGGAAGAAGATTTCACTCTTGATAATTTGATCCATTACATCTACACTTGTGCCACCCCAAGCCAGTTACAGACAACTGTCATGATCTTGGCTGCTCCCTCTTTCCAGGCCTCAGTAAGGAGGCACTTGCAGAAATACTGGTGAGGAGGTTGAAGAGCATCACCCACCAACAAGCTCCACAGTCTCCTCCTGGTTCTTGTTTCCACATGAGACAGACAATACAAGCATAATGGGAGGGCAGTAGCCTGTGCCAGACCTGCACCTAAAGGAAAGCCAAAATTAAATATTCTGCACCTCTGGAAAGGATGCTCAATCGAGAAAGTCAAAATCTGCATGATTTCTGACCCAGCTGACCTGCTGCACTTGTGTGGCATGTGAAAACCCCCCATATTCCCCAGAGCAAGCTACAGATTTCTCAATACGATCTCTGCAATTCAGACATGCATTTTCCCTATGTAAGAAAAATTGGAGCTTTCACAGAGAAGACCCATTTCAATTTTCATCAGTTAAAATTTGGATTTTTGAAATAGCGGTCCTGCAGCAGGAGGAATGAACCTTCTTTCACTGACTGCAAAGTGAAAACAAGTGACAGTCTGGCTCCTGCCTTCTTATCAAGCCCCCCAAACTGTTTTTTTTTCCCCCTTGAAATACAGGAAAATGAATTTTGAAGAGCTGTTGATAAGCTTACATGAAATGCCTTTTTTGCAAGAAGCAGCTTAGAATGAGCAAGATGTAGTATCGAAGAAAACCCAGATGAAGGATATTCACTGTTACCCCAGCAACTGCTGAGAAAGGAATGACCTCCCACAGCAAAGGGAGAGGTGGGAGCTTATGAAGAAGCATCTCCTGGAAGCTGGTGGTGATTGCCCGTCTAAACCCACCCCAGGAGCAACTAATGCCCGTCATGCTCTGAGAAAGAAAAGAAACCGGACTGAAGGGACACTGTCAGAGTCCTCCAGGGATTTTACCAATGATGTCTCTAAATGGTTACCCTAGAGAGCAAACCTGGCAGCTAGCAGCTGCTCTCGGCATATTGCTGTTGGCCTTTGGAGCTACAGGACACCAAATTTTTTCAGATTTTGATATTGAAGGAGTGTGTTTCAGACACATTTTTAAAATGCTTGTAGAGTGTTTTGAAAAGGTTACTTTGTTTGAAATTTCAGAAGTGTATTTCGGTGTTCACATACCAAATGTATTTCACGAAACATTTCAAGTTCATTCAAAAAGCCTTAAATATCTGGATGATTTTTAAAACTTAAAAATTTCTGTTCAGTTCTGTCAAAGCTAATATGTTCCATCCATTATTTTTTGCTTAACCTTTTGAATAAAAATGTTGTCATTCTCCCAGGGTTTCTGCAGCATTCTAATAGGAAGTGGCAGATTTTGAGAATGGCAGGATATGGATTTCAGGGAACAATAATTCCTTCTATGTTTTATTAGAATGCAAACAGCCACTCTGTATGCTGGATCTCCTCCAAAAGGGTTCAGATTGTTAATTAGATGGTGTCTTCTTAAAATTTCAGCTTAATTCTGCTCTTACTAGTAGCAACGGTATTGCTGACTTCAGCAGGAAAAAATTAGAACTAGTATTAACAGGATCTCACACCAGAGTGATGTGCTGGAACATCAGCATCACCAGATCAGAATCTTTTGTCCCATAAGTTAAGCTGTAAGTGACATCACACCTGAAAGACACCCTTTTTACAGCTCTCCATCAGGTATTGACATTGCAAAGCCGTTCGGGGGTATTTACATGTGATACTTTGAGGAGGTAATTACAGATGTCTCCTAGCCAGTGTTTTAGCAGTCTTACTGCATGTCAGAATTTAATACTGAGGTGAAACAAATCCTTTCTGGAAGTTCGCTCCTCAGAACCGAGTGCCATGCAGCGGCAGACTGAGCAGTCGCTGCTTGCAGCCAATTTACTTGAGCAAGGTTTTGAAACAACTTTGTGACAACCTCCTAATGAAACTAGGGACAGGGCTGTTCGGAGGAGTCTTATTGATTGTGAATGTCCACGGTTTTCCAGTCACGGGGAAAGCTTTGCAGGAGCCATAAATGAGCACTGGTAGCTCACGACTCATACATCTTTTTAAATATTCACCTTTTGGAAAAGACGAGAAACGGCAAAATAAATGGAGGCTCTAATTCTGGAGTTCTAACCACGTTTGAGTTATTAAATGAGCATGTAGGGAAATGAAACAGGGAGCCCAGGCTGTGTCTGAGCAAAACAGCTGCCGACAAATTGTAAAGCCCGTCTGGGTGAGTGTGGCTGTGCTGCGAGCGTGAAAATGTCCAGGAGTGGTTGAAGGCACTTCCCGCTGGGCAAGTGATGTCTGCGGCCGGACCAGGCTGCTCCGCGCTGCGGCGGTGAGAGTGGCCAGCACCCGCATCCCTGTGCTTCTACCGCTGCGGTACTGCGGTACCCGAGCAGTTCCCAGGAACTGTACTGCCAGCAGCAGCCCTCCTTCTTCAGCAGTAGTTCAAGCCATTTAGGTACAGCTTGGGGTTTTCAAAAATTGTTTTTCTGTGAAAGAATACATCTTTCAGGGAGACAGTGTGGAGGGTGTAAAAGAAGGAGTATCTGCACGGGTAAGTGTGTGTGGTTCAGGAGGAATTAGTAAAGCAAGGCTGAAATAAGGTTGTTTGTAGAGCTGTGTAGGAGCTGGTGTTGGCACAGGCATCGAGAATATTGGGAGTTCTACCAAGTCTTCAGAAAGTCTGGTAAAGTGACCTTGAATATCCTGAAGAGTGAGGATTTGCTACTGAAGCTTCTGATAGACGAAGATAATGCTGGTATGTCTTCTCTAATTAGATTTTTAAGTGCTTCAGGGTGAGGACTGACTTTTCACAGGGGACACTACAGCATCCAGCACAATGAAGCTCTGAAGCCAGTCAGAGCATCTGGCTTTATTACCTGAATAATGACCAAAACATAAATAGCATAATAATAAGATGGAAATGGTATGATGGAACAAGATGTAATGCTAGTAATAAGGTAATAGCAATAATTATAGCCATGGTATTAGCTGTAATTATCTGATGATGTTCAGCAGACCTGATCAGAGGGCTGAGTTCAGGAGGGGAATGTGCCCAAACATAACAGGTCACATCACCCATGTGAGAGGAACCCCAGGGAGGAGCTGGTGGGTGTGGAGGTTCCTCCACAGTACAGTTTGTTTCCGAATGTCTCAGTAGGCAGTTAGGTGGTTCAGTGTTACAGTTAGGGTGGAAACATAGGAACCTGGAGATGGAGTCAGATATCGGTGTCTGGAATAGAGGAGCGAGTGACTGGAACGGGCCATCTGGGGAGAATTTCTTTGCCCAGATTACCTCTCTGACAATGACAAGCCCCATCTAAAGTAGTAATTTCAGATTCTTTGGTTGTAGTGAAGAGAAATGGAAACGGGTACTTTCAAGGCCAATTCGTTCCGTTCCAGAGGCATGTCTGAACTTAAGACTACATGTCTAATTTCTTGCAATTGATGCTCTCTGAGCTTCACATCAGCATGTTTTAACTGGGTGTAAGAACACTTTGTCATGTCCATTGAAATTGCCAGGCCTTTGGGGAAGAGCACTTTCTTTTCCCACAGTCATACAACAGTACTACAACAAAGGCCTGATATTACTTGGGTTCTGTAGATCCTACTGACGTACCATTAGTCAGCAATAACAATAATTACAAATAAAATCTTCCTTAGATAAGTACTGAGTAATCCTGCTCTCTGATTTCTGTTGAATGCCTCCCAAGATTTAGAATGGCAGCAGATAACCTACTCTGCTACCAGTCTGTGAGCCCTCAGCTGCAATGTACATCTGTCCATGCAGAAGTCAGTTGACCCTGTGCCCCACCGCTGATACAGGCAGCAAACCTGGCATAGCTGCTAAGTTTGGAATTGAGAGCAGCTTTCTAAAATGCCTCCTGTGCAACCTGTAGTGATGGCAGTCACTTTTCTGCTCCTCTGTCGGCTTGCTCTGATGTCACCGGCACAAGGAACAGTAATGGGAAGTCTCCTGAGATATTTCCCCTTCTAAAGAGGCTGTGAGCTGCTGAACTAATGGAAACAAAGTACTGCCAGGTAGGAATATTCTTCTGTACAAGTCAGAGCCAGCCATAGCCTTACTCCTGTTAATTTTGTTCAGGATTTTTGGCTGAAAAGGGATTCTCTTGTAAGAAAGGAGACCATCTGAGAGATCCATAAGACACTACCTAATGCCTCACAGCACCCTCAAGCTGGCTTGGCACTCCTCACTCTCCTTGCAAGAGACATGAGTAAAGTGCGTGCAGGTAAGTGTGGGGAGGTGGCATGTGCTTCTTCAGACCAAGCCCTCGAAAATCTTGCTTTAGCACTTGTACATTCATGGACAAAATGAGCGTGGCTGGAGGTGGAATAGTCTCCTCACCAAGAGCCTGAAGGTGCTTCGCTGCCAAGTGCCACTGTCACTGGAGGGATGTGACTGGTGGAGCAGCATCAAAGATGTTGCAGTTGGATGGAGTTCTCTCAGACTTGGCTGTGGAATATTTATCATGAGCAGCTTTCCCTGTACAAACCTCACTAGACATTGAGAATAAAGCTAGCATGGTCATGACCTGTAGATTTCTTTAAAAGGGTTATTTTTAGGGGCCAAATTTTCAATAATTTTTACCCAGAGAAACTTGTAGAAGGTCAGTGTGTGGCGCTCTGAACAGGGAATGGGACATAAAATCAACTGGACTGCCCCCCTCTATGGAAATAACATATTTGTCCTCCACAAAGCAGGAGTGATTCTTCATTTAGGTCTGACTCCTCCATTAAGTAACCCACCTCCCAGTACTTACTGGGGAGCAGATGCACATGTAGGGGCACAGGAGAGATTTTCCTCAGTCCTTTTCCCTTGCCTGTTTCTGCCTCAAGTGAACGGGTTGCCCAGGGAGGTGGTGGAGTCACCGTCCCTGCGGGTGTTTAAGGAAAGGTTGGATGTGGTACTTAGGGACGTGGTTTAGTGGGTAATAGGTGGTGGGGGGACGGTTGGACCGGATGATCCTTGAGGTCTTTTCCAACCTTAATGATTCTATGATTCTATGAAGTGAACTCCTCTGGCTTTAGATCAGCGCCTCCAAGATCCATAGCACTTCTTTGAAGACCATTAATAGTTAAACTTACTGAAGCGATGCTGGTATTTCTGATAGCCCCTTTCGTCCCTGACTGCACGAGAAGAGAGGAGTTGGGGTAAACTAACAGCTTATGGTAGGGGTCTGTAAGATAGCCTTCACTAGTAGCCTGGGAAACCAAATCACTTATGATACAGGAAATACTATGGAAAGGCATTTTTTTCCTCCAACAGAAAATTGAGACTTGGATGAAAGCCACACTTTTTTAATGCAAATTATATTTTCAATGAAAAATTGGACTTTTTTTTTTATTCTGAACTTATTCCTATTTCAGTGGCTTTCTTCCCAATGTTTTCTAGCTTTGTATTTTTATTCAGAAAATTGTATTTGTTTTGTGTATGTGTGCGCGTGCGCACATGTGTATGTGTGAATAATAGATGTTTTCTAAATGGGATTGTTCATTACTGTCAACCTCCTTTGCAATCCTATAATTTTGGCATAAATATGTTTTTCCTCAATGCTAAACTGGGTTGACCCCAAATTAGTATGGAGCAAGGGTAACTTGGAGACTAAATTGAATGATGTCTCTGGAAACAGGGAATGTATTAGTTGTGTCAGTGGGCAGACTCCCTGACAGGAGCTTAAACTGAGCACTTAAGAACGGTCTTCAGCATCCTTTCTCTCTGATGAGATCATGATTCAGACTACTTGAGCAGTATCTCAAGTATGCAAACCCTCAGGGAGCAGGACTGGCTCCAAGGACAGCATTTTGATGCATAGGTTAGAAAAGAATTCAGGTTTAATTAGCTTGTCTCTGCCAACCTAAAGAAAATTGCCAAATAACATCACAAACAGGGGATAAAGACGGCTGTACCCAGGCATATGACTCAAGCCACAGACAACAGCGACCACACAAGAACAAATGCTGCTGTCAGATGTGTCCAAGCCGTGGATCTGCCGAAAGAGTCACGAAGTGAATCCCCCCTCCCCTCCCCGCTCAATACTCCCACCAGGGTGCTGCCTGCTTGACCTGCAACACAGAATGTTGCCACAGCCCCACTCTATTTACCAAGCTTCACCACAGGTCATATTTTGGTTTTCATGCTTCACATCCTTGCCTCCTACAGCCCTGCTCTGGTCTTGGGTCCCACTGATAATTTTCAAGTTTTCCTTCCAGCCCACATTTAGCTGGTGTTCACATTCAGTATTTTGTTTCAGTTTTCAAGCTGTGGTTTTCCAGTCACCATTTTAATTGGTTTTGTAGGATAGTAAGTCCAAGAGAATGAACCATCCAAACCTAGACAGAGTTTATGAAGTTCACCAGGACTGTCAAGTTACATCTGCAAGGCGCTTCACAAAAAACAGAATTCCAGTGGCAGTTACAGGAAACAGCGCAATGGATTGAGCAATACTGCAGTGTAGAATTCAACCCACGGCAGAAAATACTTGTGAGAAAACCTGGCATATAGCCCCATGCTTCCCCATGTGCTGTGTGGGAATTACTGAAAAGAAAATTTCAGTAATCATTATGGTCAGTTTAAATACCCGCTTCCAAATATCAGTTTGTCTAGCATCTTCTATTGTGAAGATGTTTCACCTGTTTCTAGGTGATAATGACTTGAAAAATTGAATTAATTGAGCTGAACCCTTCCATGCTAGATATATCTCTCAAAGTTGACTTTTTTTCCTTTTTCAATTTTCAGGGGAAAAAAAAGAAAAAAAAAAAGGTGTATCCTTTTCCAAGTAAGAAATAGCAAGGAAAGGGTTTGCTTGCATTTTACTAACTTACTTGTTTTGAAGCAGGGTTTTGAGGTTTGGTAGGGCACTCAGGGTGGCAAGGTGTCTCATTTACTACTACTTTTTAGTCTTATCCCAAACTGCACAAGATATGAGCATCCAAAACTTGAAGTTCAGACTTGCTCAATAAAATTCTTTAAAATGTATCAGCTAGATTCCCTAAGGCTGTAATCTGTCCTAAGAATGCTCTGTCTCCCTCAAGCTCCTACATGCTGACCAGGCTCTTTCTTGCAGAATCCTTCACATGTCATGAGCTTGCTTGGTTACAGGGATGCAGACACTGAGAAGGACATTGGCTCCCAAGTCTGTGTCACCAGGCACCAGATCTGCAAGCAGAGGATCTGTATGTCCTGGGGTCTCTATGTCCAGAAATTGCCTTTCTTGCAACTAACATGCAAAGACTGAAAAATTGAAGCTAGGCACAAAAGAAAAGGAGAAAAGTACCTAGGAGGGGTCAGACACAAATGAGAAGGACAGAAGTAAGGGTAAGAAGGAAAGGAGATGAACAGGTAGAGAGGAAGAGCTGAGAGCAGAAGTTGGATGTTCATGGCGCAAGAGACAGGATAGCGAAAACAAAGCTAAGGCAGAGAGAGGTAAGAAAAATTTAAGACAGGAAGATAAGAAGGATAAAACTCACTGGGATAATGGAACATTCCCATTCATTGGGGGATGGGATTATGAGAAGTACCAGGGAACCCCAAGAAAAAGGACAGCGCTGGCAATAGAAGGACAACTGGGAAATAGCAGATTTAAGCAAAGCCAAAGGTGACTAAGGGGAGGAACAGTGAGGACAGCAACTGGAGACACACCAGGAGGAAAACAGATTGACATAAAGAGGTGAAGGCTCAGATCTCAAGAGAGCAATGCAGAAGTCTCGAATTGAACCTCATATTCCCAAATTTTAATATAGCTGCTTGCTGAACATAAGAGCTGTGTGGATCTGCGTGCTAGTAGTGCCTCGTGCCTATAGATGATGAAAGTGCATTGTGGGATGGAGTGCTCTAATTCCTAGGAGATATGCTGTGAATCTAGATGTTTCAATACCTGCTGATTGCAATAACCAATAGCATTCGACAGGCAAGAATATACATTTTTTAGTTTGTTTATTGTCTTCAAATTGTGAATGCAAATCAAAGAACCTCAGTAAAGATGCAATTAAGTTGTCAGGTCAAGATGCCAAAATCAGGCAGAGTTGCTCCTCTTCAGCATTCGGTCCGTGCCACAGCCTTCTCTTGCAAACATACAAATTATGAGAAAGATCCTCCATCTTATCAATGAAGAGCAATATATGCATAGATTCCAAGCAGACCTGACATTCCAAGAGTGGAGCTACAAAAATGTTACATTCCCGTATCAACAGCTGAAGGAAATTAGGATGTAACTCTGAACAGAATCACAGAATCACAGAATCATTGAATATCCCGAGCTGGAAGGGACCCGTAAGGATCATTGAGTCCAACTCCTGGCTCCACACAGGCCCAGTCCAACCAGAGCAGATGACTGAGAGTGTTGGCCAGACGCTTCTTGAACTCAGCCCAGCTCAGGGCGGTGACCACTGCCCTGGGGAGCCTGTGCCAGGGCCCCACCACCTGCTCCATGAAGAACCTTTTCCTGATCTCCAACCTAACCCTCCCCTGATGTAGGGAGGTTTAGGATGTACCATACCACAAGAGATACCATAAAATGCTACAAGCAGAATTTTGTGCATGAACTGAAATATTTGACAGCATAAAGAAAGCAGCTGATGTAGGGAACTTAGCTGATAAAAGAGAGATGAGAATACTACGAATGAAAGTCTGTAATTTGGCATTAGTAAATCGGCTATACTGACAACTTCGACTTTAATCTGAGCACAGCTACCTGGTTGCAATAAAAATAGCACCCCTTCTCCTAAAAATGTTATCAGAGAATTAAGGTACTCTGAGCGTCATAGAAAAGACCATGAGGAAACTGGTATCTTTGTGTTCAGTGCAGACCTTGGACAGAACAGAGTAATGGGTGGCTGGCACCGCAGGTACATGGGAGACGTGGTTTAGTGGGTAATAGGTGGTGGGGGGATGGTTGGACTAGATGATCCTTGAGGTCACTTCCAACCTTAATGATTCTATTCTATTCTATTCTATTCTATTCTATTCTATTCTATTCTATTCTATTCTATTCTATTGACGAATACTGAGCAGGTACCCAGTCAGGAACAGCATCTGCCCTGTGCCCAGGATGGGACCAGAGCTCTGTGTGTAATCGTGTACAGCCTCAATCAGAATACGTACAGGTAAATGAGCCCAACTTAGAGTTCTCCCTGTTCTGTCCCCCTCACTTGGAATCGTGATCTTAATGTTTTTTTTAATGCAGTGATTTTGGGGTGTAAATAATTACATGTTCAAGTCACTGTGTGTCTTTGCCTGGTCTCACTATACAGACCCCATACGTTTGACACTGGCTGCTTTTAAAAACTGAGAATCATGGAGTGATAGAATCTTTTAGATTGGAAAAGACCCTTAAGGTCATCGGGGCCAACCATTAACCTAATCCTACCAAGTCCACCACTACAACACAGAATCATAGAATCACTAAGGTTGGAAAGAACCTCAGAGATCACCAAGTCCAACCCTCAACCTAACACCACCATGACTACTAGACCATGTCCTGCAGTGCCACGTCTACATGTTTTTTGAATGTCTCCAAGGACGGTGATTCAACCACCTCTCTGGGCAGTCTGTTCCAACACCTCACTACTCTTTCCATAAAGAAATTTTTCCTAATATCCAATCCAATTCCTCATGTCCCCTCCCTCGTTATGTGGGAGCAGAGACCAACCCCCACCTCCCCACCTCCTCCTGGCCAGGGAGCTGCAGAGAGCGATCAGGTCTCCCCTCAGCCTCCTCTTCTCCAGACTGAATCCCCCAGTTCCCTCAGCCGCTCCCATCAGACTGGTGCTCCAGACCCTTCCCCACCCGCTGCCCTTCTCTGGGCACACTCCAGCCCCTCAATGACTTTCTTGTAGTGAGGGGCCCCAAACTAGATACACCCTGAAGATACACCCTGACCATAAAGAGCACCTACCTGGTGACAAGGAGCACATCTAGGTCCATGGAGCACATGGAAATTGTAAACTCAGGTTTTGTTTTTAGGAACCAGTTACATCTGAATTCCCAAACGGACCATTGTCAGTCTACCATTCACCTAGGTCTCTCCCCAGGACTCCTAAAGCTTGCTGATATGTCTCCTTTGCATTTAAAACATACGATAACTGCTTCCAAGTGTTACCTGTTGCATTTCATTGCCCCTTCCTACGCTCAGCCAGCCCAAGCACAGGTCTTGCTGGCATCCTGCAGCAAACCGTCTCTACCACACTGGGTATTAGGGGAGCAGGAAAAAGATCGCAAAAAGGATCGCTTTAACTTCTGGGGGTGAGTGTCTCATTGCACAATAAAAGTGGTGTGAAGGTTTCCTCATCTTCAGAAGGTGAAAATGAGACTATGAAGTTAAACTGTTTCCTCTTCTTTATGTAAGATCCACCAGGAAAGTCCTCAGATGAAGACAGGCCTCCCCTATTCAGATGCTCCGGGCTTCTCAAGGATTTTTAAGTCAGCAATAGCATTTTCCAGGAGTAAGATTTCAATTTGACAATTCTTTTCTTTCTGAGAAAACTTAGTAGGAATGATGAGTGTCTGCGCAGGGGGAACAGGAAAAAAAAAATCAATAACAAGAGGAGAAACCTAAGCTGCTGCTCCTTTGCTGCTTCTCACCTTTACTTAAACTGTCAGTGAAGATGGCAGTAGGCATCAAACGGGACGCCTAATTATATATCCCAGTTTCAGCATTGTCTTCAGGTAGAAGGGAAAGCACGTGTCCAGGTTTCCTTACTCTGACCGAGCAGTGCCCTCCAAGCATGTTGGCTTTCAGACTACCCTGACTGTCATCTTATTGCTTATTTTGACTGATGATATCAGCAGAAATAATGTTAATTTAGACATCAAATGCAATTAAAGTCAAATTTTGACAGCTGCTGCGTAACTAAAAAGCACCTAGTGAAATTTTCAATAGTGCTCTGAAAATGCAGCCATACGGTCTTTGCACTTTCAGCTATCTAATGTCTTAAAAATTTGAGTACTTTAAACCAACTCTATTTATTGCCTTTAAGCCCAGGTATTTGACATTTCTGAAGCCGAGATAAGGGAGAAGACTCTCCTGCACCGTCTGTGAGGCCGTGACCAACTCCAGGGACATGCTGGTTACTTTAACAGTGCTGTGATTCTCTTTTGTGTGAACCCTAAGTCATTTTGCACCTGTCAATCCAAACGAAAGGCCACCAGTGCCGTGTGTGCCATTAATGGGTTTCACGCAGGGTGTGCCAAAGAGGTAGGTACGTGGGCTTTCACACCTACATCTTCCAAAGCTGTCTCAGGTGAGCTGAACTGCTGAGCAGTGCTGCTGGACTCATGGGGCTCAGACACCGAGCACACGCTCTGACAGGCAGGTGGGTATGGGTGAGGGTTTTTCTTTTGTTCTTTCGTTTTTTGATACGGGGTGCATGGGAGCAGGTTTTCTTGCCTGTGGTACTGCTCGCAGCAAGGGGCAGAAGACCTTTGGGTGAGATGGGCACCCAAAGGATACTGCTCGGTGCACAGCTGCCCTTCCTCCTAAACAGCGCTGCCTGGCCACGAGGTCCTGCTACTGCCTGCACACCCAACCCCACGCAGCTACTGAGTTTGAGCACAGGTTTCACTAAACGCGTGGCGGCTGTCAGGTGGTGCATGTTCTGCTGGGAGCCTAATGCAGAGTACTACACCTCCTGTATGGCTCAGGTTTGGTTTTTGTCCGTACAGCTTTGTAGGTAGTCACGTAGCTGAGTGACATTGAGCTGAGAAATCTATAAAGTGGAATGTCTTTGTTACCCATCTCGCGGAAATGCTAATGTCATCTGTAGCTCTCATTCGTGCCAATTAGCCAAAGCCCCGTGGAGGAGGACTAGAGTCACAATTCCAGCTGGAGCTGGTGCGTCATGTGTGGTTGCTGCTACAGGTCCTGAGCTCAGACTCATCACTCATCTGGCCAGTCACAGAGGTGCTCTGGCAACCCCATCCGGACGATGCTTGTTTAGTCCCTTTGGTCTGCTGGAACTGGTAATAAATCAACTCCGTAATGAGGTGAAGCTGCTGTTGGAACATGCTATAACTACACAGCCACTCCAGTATCCTTTATTAGCTAGAATAGCTGCTCGATCGCTGATAATTTTGTCAGGAGCCTTTCTAACTGGTTTGCTTAATGGATGACCTCCCATGATTTATTGATACAGAAGGTTTGTTGATCTGAGAAAATGGATTCAAGAGTATTGGGATAAGAGTGTGTGGCAGCACCCAGGATGGATCATCTTTGTTCTCCTTGGGACAAGTAACACTTCATAAAAGGGGTTTTGCACTCATACAGTATTTATTCTTAAAAGCAAATCCCAAAGTTACAACATCAGTACTACACAATTCTTTTCCCCTCCAGTAAAATAGGGCAGCCCCAATAATACAGTTGGTATCTGTTTAGCTTAAAGATTAGTAATTGCAGTGGTGTCTGGGGGATTTAAACACCCTGACTGCCACTGATATCACTAGGATCCAAAAACCGGAAATCTTTCTAAATGCTTCACGTTGCTTTTGCCTACGGCATGCACCAGCAACCCTTTATTTTCCTGTTTTTCAACACAAATTTTTCTTTCCTAATTTAATGTATTTCCCAGCTACATTTGCCTGTATCATCCTATATGTTATGTAAATATGACATTTATTGTTAAATAAGCCCTACTCATATACACAGTCATCACTCAACCATACTAATGAGAGGCTAACTACAATTTGTAAGCTGCTGCTGTTCTTCCAGCTCTGTAATAATGTCAGTGATGCTCAACCTTTTTTAACTCTGTAAGCCATAGGGCCTGTTCTGTGGTCACTAAAGAGCTGGATGCCTTCTCCGCAAAACGAGAGCGCTTCTGAACAGGGATCAAACAGATGGAAGGCAGATGGCCTGAGCCCTATTGATATTTCCTTTGACCTTCAATGGCACTGATTACTTCTGCAGGCATTCTGGAGGCTGTGTTTTTTCCCATAAGCTTTTCAGAATGCAACTTCAGCTCTTGAGATCTGAAAAAAAAATCTAAGATGAAAAGATTCCCATCAGCAGTGCTGAATGGTGGTTTTCTACCACCCCCTTTGGGCAAGACACGTGGGATGTTTTCTCATGTGACCCTCTCCTGGTCTCCATTTCTCCAATATGGCCACTGAGAATGTCCTAGATTGTCTCACTTGTGATCAGATGAGGGCTTTGTAGACTTGTCTTGAGTACAATTTCCACTAAATTTCCTCATGCTGCACAGGAGTGAGCATGGCTTTGTTGGTGGCATCTGCAGAAGTCCTGCTGATAGAGAGCAGCTATTGCAATCTGTTTTTCTAGCTCCTGCCCACACGACAAGCTAGTTCTCTGCCTGTCCATGAAGACCACAAAAACTAGCAGTTTCCTGAACTCTGCCTGCGCTCCTGGGAACTGGTGCACCAATTAAGTTGAAGATGCTTGGCAAAGTGTCGAAGTTGCAGCCTTCTCCATACCAGCACTACTAAATCCACGTTTGACTCTGGCGTCACCAGTGGTAGTCAGTTGCCAAGTTCATGCCTCACTACGCAGCAACAAGGCAGATATGTTTTAGCAGCTTTAGACCTGAATCAAATGTCTGAGGCACCCTCAGAGTCCTACAGTTGTGAGGATAGTTGCTCCAAGGCTAAGCTCTGCCCACAGCTGTACCTGTGGCAGGACCTCCCCTCTCTTTCCCTGACAAAGGACCTTATTCAGCCACAAGAGAAAGCTCCTCAAGGAAAGACAAATAGAGATATGACAGGATCCTTCAAATCATGCTTAGAAAAGAGACTTGTTGAAGTCTTTACCCCAGGCGTGAGGCCAAAGTCAAGTTTTTGCACCCAGCTTTTGGTGTGGATGTAATTACCACATGGCTTGCTCTCTGTGGGATGGTTAATAGGAGAGTGAGAAGAGATAAGAGCAAATACTGGCCCTTTTTAGCACTCTTTTACAGCTCCTTCTGTTAGCTGAAACGCTGCAGTGTATCATTATCTGTTGATTGCAGTCTTTTGCCCAGTTTTTGCTCTTGCCCAGTCAGCACTCGTCTCCAAGACAATCTGAATTAATTGTGTGAAAGATTTCACAAGATGGGAATATTCAGAAACATTTGACTGAGATCAAGACAGAGTGGGTCTGATTCTGATCCCACACGGTTTGATGTGGGCAGAGCTGCAAAGGACTGATGGATTTTCATGGTTGCTCTTCACCCCAAGGGAGGGAAAAGCCTGCATCTGCACCTCTTTGCACCACAGGTCTAGCACTTTATCAGCAGAACATGTCTCTGATGGATGCAATTTGTTCTTTGTCTTCTAAGGACACTCAGTACTTTCTTTACAAACATAAAATTTCCATAATTTCTACCATAAATTCTGTTTTCATGCCCACTGTTGTTTATACTTCTTGCTTGTAATAATGAAGCATGTACTGAGGATTAAATCAGACTTACCCAACGACCACTGCCAGGACAACTGTTCATCCCTTTCTCAAATACTGGTACTACACGTGTCTGCTTCCTGTACCTTGCTGTTCTCCATGACTTTTCAATAGAGTTGGCGGAGGTGTGGAATACTTATTAGCTAACTCTGTTGACACATTAAGTGGATGATATCCAGATCTACTGA
This sequence comes from Psophia crepitans, assembly GCA_013399095.1. NCBI lineage: Eukaryota > Metazoa > Chordata > Aves > Gruiformes > Psophiidae > Psophia > Psophia crepitans. The sequence goes on from VWZZ01001047.1 coordinate 189,077, forward strand.
CTAAATACAAGTATGACTATTAATTGCTTCTTTCCCCAGGGAACAGACTCCAAATGCCACTTTCTCAGCTGATGTCTTGCCACCTGCCCTAACCAGAATCATAGAATCACAGAATCTCCCGAGTTGGAAGGGACCCCTAAGCACCGTCAGTCCCACTCCTGGCCCCACACAGGACCAGCCCAACAGGAGCAGGTGACTGAGAGCTTTGGCCAGATGCTGCTTGAACTCAGCCCAGCTCGGGGTGGTGACCACTGCCCTGGGGAGTCTGTGCCAGGGCCCCACCACCCTCTAGGGGAAGAACCTTCTCCTGATCTCCACCCTAACCCTCCCCTGGGGCAGCTCCATGCCATTCCCTGGGGTTCTGTCGCTGGGCCCCAGAGGGAGGAGATCAGCGCCTGCCCCTTGACTCCCCCTCGGGAGGAAGCTGTAGGCTGCCATGAGCTCTGCCCTTGTCTCTTCTTCTCCAGGCTGAACAAGTCCAGGGTCTTCAGCCTCTCCTCACACGCCTTCCCGTCTAGGCTCTTCACTATCTTTGCCCAGAAAAGACGGTCTCCTTTTTTTTGTTGATAATAGTGATAATAATGTTGATAATGATGATAATTATAATTATGATGATGATAGCAATAACAACAATAACAACAAATAATATCTTTCTTTCAGTACAGTCTTAGGGCTTGTAAGTAAAAAGGGATGCATCTTATTGGAACTCTTGCTTTGGCAAATGGAACAATGAAATCAAAGGTAAGGACGTTGTGCATGAATCGTACTGGCAGCTTGATATATTGGGTTTGCCTCTACCACACAATACCTGTGGTGTTTGGATACACCCAGTACCAGCAGATGAAAGTCAAGTAGGTTCCCAGTCCCAGCCCTACCACTGAGCTGTATAACTCTGTGTAAATACCCTTACTTGTCCCTGTCAGTCTCCCTACTTATAAGGAGAGCAGTCCAACTAGTTTCTGCACAGCTATATGAAATTTCCAGACACTGAAGCACAGGGAAGTTAGATGCCAGCATCATATCTAAACTGTTAGTAGCATCAGCTGGCTTTCTCCTCCTTTCCTCTTCTTATCTCTCAGTTCTGCAGCATCACGCTGTCCTCAAAGTTCACACACATGAGGGGGAGAAAAAAAAAAAAGCTGATTTTCCCACTGAGTGTCAGCATAGATGAGAGGTTACAGTAACATCTTTAGCATGGGAAGATAATAAATGAAGTCTGAAAGTTCAAGTAATTTGTATTTCTCATTTAAAAACATACCAGACTGAATCTCAAGTTTGAAGGAAAAGATCGGTGCAAAACCCCAAGCTATTAAAGCAGAGCAAATTGTTAGTAATAACCAGGTTTGAGTTTTTGTTTTTAGTTGAAATCAATTTCCTTGATTATTATTTCTTTTTATGGCACAGCAGGTTTGGATACTTTTTTTTTTTAAGGAGTAAAATAAAACTTTTCTAAATATTCTCCTGCCTAGAACTTCCACTTCACCCCACTGTGTCCACAGTGCAGTGGGGTCTTTTTGCATTTCATTTAAAATCCCTACACTGAGCCTCTTTTTGTGTGTTGCACTATTTTTTCCCAGATGCTCCCAGAAACAAGCCTGGAAGGAGCTTCCTCTGCTGCTCCCTCTCGAGCCACTCTCCTGGAAAGCAGGTTAAAATGAAGGAATGGCGCAGGGAGATATTTCTGCAGATGTTCATAAATTGTTGTAGCTCTGTTTCCACCATGGGGGCTATCGGAGCCCCTCAGGTTAGTGCGTAATGAAATGCAGACTCCCTGCACTTGCTGTGTGAGGAAATGAACAAATTCAGATTCCCTTTTTAGTTTCCTAGATAATAAATCTTTTGTTTTAAGTAATCTTTCACTTTCAGGGGTGATTAGATGCTTTAGCTGAATGAATCCTATTATTTAAAGCCTTTCCTGCCTTCCTGTCAATGTGCATTCTGACTCATGTACCTATTTTCCTGTAGAGATTATTTAGAGAAGGTATTTTTTCCCCTTTAAAAATAGCAGTAAGCAAGCTTCTGGACTAAGCCTTATCTGTGCATATGGCCAGTACTAGGTGCCCAGCTTAGCAAAAAGAACGGATGCTAAAACCCCCTTGCTAACGCTTGCCACAACGTTTGACTACTGCATAAGAGGCTGCAATGGAAATATGGATCCTAACTATGATGTTTTCTGGCCTTTGAGTATTAGAAGATGAATACTAAACCAAAAAGACGCAGCCAAAACATAGCAGTGCATTCCCACACATCCTCAGGCTCCAGCTCACTAGATTCCAAGGGATGTGAGCATACGCCTGAGCCTGGTGGGAAGGATGCAGCTCTGGAGCTGAGCGATCGCTGGTGATGCCGTGGTGGAGCGGGATGCAGTGTGGTGGTGGGGCAGCGGGTCGCAGGCTGCAGGAACACGAGGCCCTGGCCAGGGTGGAGAAGAAAATAAAACTCTTCAATTCCAGGGAAATAGGTGCCAGTATCCTACGGATCAGATCATGGCAAGGGAGGAGGCTGTAGTCACGGTTAAGCCAGGAGCACTGTGCCACGTTCTTTAATATAATACCGCTAACATACGTGCATAGGACGCATTTTCATTGAGCTCCCCGTGTACTGGACTCCCACGTACTCAGTGTGAAGCCATTACCTCTGCCTGATCCTCCCAGTCCAGCCTACGCTCCTATTTAACTTGGTGCTCCCTGGCCAAGACAATTTTTAAATTCCTTATTCTCCCAGCAAGTAAACGATCTCCTAGAGTGTGATCCAGTATCTTCTTGACATATCTTTCTCAAACCCGGACTCAGCTGCAAAAATAGCCACGTGAAACTGGAGTCAACTTGCAAAAAGATCTATTAAAAAAGCAGCCAGATACAAAGAGAACAGGGAGGGAGAAGGAACGGGAGCTAGTAATTTGCGTTCCCCCGATTGAGGGGATTTATCTGCATTTCTAGTTAATAAAAGACATTAATTGATTCACGTTTTTTATGGCTGCACACAGAGCTATTTCTGGCTGGAAGGAGACACTCTTAAAGGGAATGAGTCAGACCAGACCTGTTATGTCACCCTGGGACCCTGAAAGATTTGTTAATAGCTCTGAAGAAATCAAGTTGCTTCACAGGGCTATTTTCTCTTCAGACATCAAAAGCAGAGGAAAAGTATAATAATTCTGAAGGCTGAAAATTATTTTTTTATACGGTCCTTTGCATTTGACAAATAGCAACAGGATAATCAAAGAGCTTTGCTCTCCACAAGGCACTTGCATAAAAATCTCAGCAGGATTTATCGGTCCAGCTAAACATAATCTCCAGGACATGGCTCTTAGCTGAGGAAAGTCCTAGCAGGTCACAGGTCCTCAGTTCACTTCCTACAATTTCTTCCAGATTAGCTTCACAAATCAACAGAATGTACTATGAGAGTTTTACAGGAAGGAAAGTCTGTGTTTTTCCTCTTAAAAATATATATAAAAACATACTCTTTCACCAAACCCTTTTTCCATACAAAGGCACCTGTTTCCTAGCCAGGAATAAGACTCTCTATAATAAAATGAAGTTTCACTGAAAACAAAACTGTTTTAAATTACTTTGTCTTCCGGGGAGATCTGAGTTGCAGCTCAGGTGTTTCATGTTCCCATTCTGGGTCACGATGCCCGGCCAGATGATCCCTCGAGGAGGCAAAGGCTTCTGTAACACACGTTGGTGGCTCTGCCCCAGAGAGGCAGTGATAACTCATGGGACAGAGGCCAGCCAAGGGGCTGAGAGAAGACGGTGATCCCAAGTGACATCTAAGGAACCCTACCTGTGCCTTCAGCCCTCTGACAGCATGCCCACATTCAAGCTGGCAAGGGAATTGGAGAGTTTTAAACTGAGAAATAAGTATGCTTTGTTTTTCACCAGAAGACCAAAAATATCCATGGAAAATGTTGACAAATTGAAAGCATTTGTCATTTCTGCTTCTGTTTCCCTGGTGACAAAAACAAAAAAAAAGAAGAAAAAAAAAGAGTATTTCCAACTAAGACAAAGCCTACAGCTCATAGTCTTGTCCAGTTTGCCCTCATATTTGCCCTTGCTGTCGCCCCCGTGTTCAAAGCAGCACAACAGTGGCAGGATCCTGTAAAACAGGCATCCCCCTCATCTACAAATCTGGAGGCTCTTTGCCCTTTCTATTACCTGGCCAGAGCTGCTCATGATAGGATAGGTGTCTGTACTGGCCTCATCCTACTTAGAAAGTGATAGTTACGCTTTGTTGTCATGTCAGCCTTTGCCAGGGAAAAATCATTGCTCTCAGTGGAGATGATGGGACACATTTTCTGTTGTTTTCTCCAACCTGTTTTTTGGTGTCGACGTCTTCAACGTTCGCAGCTCCTGGACATCAGAGGAGTCCATCAAAAGGCTCAGCTCTGTGTTATAGCTATGCAAAGCAGAAGCCTGGGTTTCTTCTGAACTTTCCTCGTGCTGGGTGGTGAGACTAATTTAGCAGCATACAGTTTGTAAAGCTTCATGCAGCCCCGGCATGATATCAGTGCTGGCTTAAAGTGTGGGGGGGTGTAGAAGTACAGGCATGTTAAAATCCTCACAGTTAAGACACATTTGCCTCCAACCACATTCACACTGTCATCTTTCTGAAGGAAAAAGCATGCTAGAGGAAAAAAAAAAGATGCTAAATGAGCACCTCTGAAGCCTCTGCTGCCACGGAGCCTGTTGGGAGTACGGCTCTGTGAACCTTGTTTGTAGGACAAACTGCTGGACTGCAGCATGTCAGTCACCCCTTTCTGTAGCAGAAAGAGACTGTGGGTGTGTTTGGAGAAAGCCACCCTTTTGTGAGAGTGTCTTGTGCTGGCATATGCAGATAGAGAACCTCAGCCTCTGAGTGCGCTGGCACCAGCACCTTCCTAAGCCCAGTTCTCTGGGTGGCTGCGGCCGTCTGGCTCCCCAACACAAATTCTCCTGCTTGCCCCTAGCAACCAGTGATTTTGCTGTCTTTTTTTCTCTGTCGGTGAAGACTTACATGAAAGCACCCAAGAATCCTTAAAGACAAGAAATTACTGTGGCAGAGCAAGGATCAATACAAGCAAGATAAACACAGCTTGTGCTAGCTGGAGCTCTTGTACTTCGCAACACAAATCTCAAAATGTGATGCCAGCTACAAATCCAGGGTAGTCTTTCCGTAATGCCATGCCTTTTAACTGTGATGCACTGTGTTGTGACTCTGCAGAGGGGGCTCCAACTCATGCTGGAGTTTCATGCTCGTTTTAAGGAGCGGTGCTGCTGAAGCAGTCCCATCGCTCCTCCCCTGCCCTTTGCCGCTTGCTCCCTGCCACACCTGCCCTGAAGCCAGCACAGCATCCGTGAGGACACATGGTGAACTGATCTGGGTTCAAAGCAGCCTGGGTTTGGTTTCATCCAACTTGAATTCTCTAATCTGGCTCGTTGTGGGGTCACACCAGTGCTAGTGCAGGCGCACAGGAAGATGCATTGAGAGGAAGGCAATGAGCTGGTAGGGAAAAAATGCCTCTCCCAGCTGTAGCTTGAGGGGATGTCATTTTAAACTACATCCAGACTCCCTGGTTTTAGCTGTACAACTTGTACACAAATTCTAGTTGGTCATCTAGGCTCTTATGTACACAGAAACTCACCCGAACCACTGCAAAGATGCCCAGCTCTCACCCTTGACCCTGGAGAGCCTACACGACCAGCTTAGACTAAAAGCCCCATTTTCAGATGTGCTAAGATGAAATGAACCCCATCTGCATGACCAGTGCATGAGCCTCCAGAGCTGTTGTAAGGCGTGGGGTCACCTGAGAAAGGAGGGTGGACTGCGGTGTAAGGGACAGGGAGCAGTGCTAGGTACGGGCTGGAGGGCTGCCCTCTCCTGTCCACTGCACTCATTTTTCTCCCCTCATTGGAGAGGTCTGCGGGCTTGATGTTTGAGGCATGGAACCTATCTTTGCAGGAAACCCAGCTGGCATACAGGAGCAGAATGAATAGCCTGATCTGCTCCATTTCTGATGCATTCAATTCCTGCAGAACAGGGCTGTGGATAGACACAACTCTCGTGAAAGTCTGAGCAGCTGGAAGCCGATACACTCAGAGGTACAGCAGCTCTTTCTTGAGGGATATTATTTGTCCATTCAGAATAGAACTATAAAGGCTCAAATAATCCACTCTTCTCTGGGTAATTGTCCTTTATTCTGACCCTGATCAGGCACTATGTGTTGCTGGCACAGGGTTATTGCAGAAACATTGTCCCTGCTGGGCTTCAAACCTCCTCACAGTGCTCCCAAGTGAGGAAAAGGGGACCATCCTCTAAACCTTCTACCATGAATGCTGGGACAGTGTTCCTCTGAGAACTGACCAAGCTCCATGCTACAGAGCCACTACCCACTGCACACCAATACACTAACTGGGTGACTTGGAGAACTTCACAGCTCTTTAAACCTCCTGCACTAAATACATCCACAACCAGTCTTCACCCTCTTGCCTTTACGCTGGTATTATCCTTTAGTTTATGCATGATTTTCCCTCCAGCTATTAAGCCACCACTGTGATGCAGGAGGATCCTGTGTCTCACAGGCTTCCTTTTCTGAGCTAAATGAGCTAAACTCTAGTCTCATCTTGCCTAGCAGGACAACTCCTTCCAAGAAACCCCTCTTTGAAGCACAGTTTTGTGCCTCCTCCAGTATGAATTAATCTTCCTTGAATAGAGTAGACAAAGAGAAGCCACTCAGTGGCTTCTGCACCTCCTGTGGGTGATTTCTTTAGAGAGGACTCGGTAATAGCTCAAAGGCAACATTTTTTGGCAACTTCTTTCTGTTTCCGAGTAAACAGGGGGCTGGAGGTTTCTGTCCCAGGGTATCTGATTGACACAAGGACTATGCACCTATCAGAAGGTGGGGATCCTCAAATTGGATGTTTTAGAGATGTCTCTTTTTGGGTCAGTCACCCTGGTGAAGAAACTAGACATGGTTAAGATGAAGGTCCTCTGGCCTGCTCTGGGTGTGTGATTTGGGATATGGTCCACAGCAGGGCTGCTCTCCTTCCAGGCAGCACTAATAGACCCTGAGTAGCAAAGTCAGATGGAGATGCCATACTGACTCTGTTTTGTCTTTGCTGTCTGTTTCAGAAAGAAAAAAAAGAATATCTGCTGTAACTCATACATGCATGGGAAATTCCTGTGAGCAAACATGTAACCACAAACGCAGGCTCCTCTCCTAGGCAGCAATGCAACCTGGCAGGCAGTCCTATTCCCACTGCAGGTGATGGACCAAAAGGGACCACAAATCATGGCTCCATTACAAGGACCCTCATTTGTTGCAAACTGTGAAGATATGGATGCTGCTGAATTTCTGCTAATAAGTCTGTCTGAACTGGCATTTGTGCAGACATGGGGCTTCTGCTGGGAATTGGCTCCTGAGCTACAGCCAGTCCCCACACTGCAGGATAAGAGGGAACCTGAACAGGATAAGTTTACCTTGCATATGCTCTCACTTCCCCTCAAATCATGTTCAAGATTTCCTGTAGAATTCAGGGGAGAAAACGTCACTATTGCCAAATCTCAGCTTCACCAGTACTGTTCCTAGGTCCCAGAGATCTGGAACAGAAGGCTTTGTGGATGAGACTGTCCTAAAACCTGAACTCCACCTCCACATGGGTACCTCAGCATCCTCCTGAAGAAAAGATGTTTACTCCCTTCTGCATGAGCAAGTGACCGAGGGAGAACCCACATACCATCAAGTCATGAGGATAATCCAAAGCCTGCACGGACAGACTGACCAGGTCCCGTTTCTGACTGTCTAATCCATACTGCCTGGGTCATCCTGAGGATGCCCCCTTACTGCTGTGTTCTGAAAGTCACCTCAGCTGTGTGTAGTGGTCACAACTAATGTCATAGTCCAAGGCACATACAGTCACTGCATCTCCTCCCACTCAGTCTCCAGCTTATTTCCATCAAACTACCTTTCTGATCTATGCGTCATGTTTGATTCATGTTCCCATCCTTTTCCTGTCTCTCCTTCCCCAACTTCAAAATTAAGATAGTCATCCCAATTTATTCAGTGGTTTTCTTGGGAAATACTGGTGCAGGAAAAGGCTTTGAAAATGGTAAAAATTCTCTCTGTTATGACTGCCATCCCCAGTTCAGTGTCTCTTGTGCAGTTCCGCCTAAATATTTCAAGGTACTTCCGTCTTATCTGCATATGAAAAAGAAGCCAGCAGTTCTGAAAGGCTTGTATAGAAAAATCCAAGAGCAGCTATCTATTTTGTTCTCACTTGCTCTATACAAATCCTTATTCACATTTAAGGGGTGAAAGCTCCATAATGAGCATGATCATGACAGTGTACAATACTCTTGACAACAGGAGGAAGAGCTCTCTTCGGTGGCAGGTTGGAGGGAGGTGTGTGATGGAGACCGTGGACACGCTGTTCCAGTGGCTTCCTGCCATGTGCTAGCTGTGGCTGTCTGCATCCCTCACACGCTGTCAGGCTCTGTGTCACTGCTGCTTGCATGTGAAGAATTTCAAAGGACTGCCAGCCACTTTAAGGATCTTGAGAAATAAGACCTGAAGCTCAAGATCTTCCAGAAGACTTGTTTTGTAGCTGTGGAATGGCAGGGAAATATCAAAGTAAGGTCTTAACGCCGTGCACTTGAACATGCAATTCCGTGAACAGATGACACAACATGTCACCATACATCTGTCTGCACTGCACATGAGAGAGGCTGCAGAGGAGCCCAGAGACCTCACCAGAGGCAGAAAAAGCCACTGGAACAAGGATGGATCATTTTGCATCACCTCTTCCTGTCACTCGCCAAAATACAAGTCAGAACCTGACATTGGGTGTTGCCCTGACGAGCCAGGGAGGATGCTTCAGCATCAGTGAGATATGGAGGCATGGGGCTATGCGTGTGTTTACGTGGCAGAGTCTGTGTCAGGATGGACCACAGGACACAGAAGGGTGCTGGACACTGCCAAGCTGCTCACAGGACGTGTCTCGCTCTCTGCTTTGCTTTTAGGAAGGCAGGGATGGGAAGGGACCAGCCTGGCACGCCGTGGGTACTGTGACCGCAGTACGGTATCCCATTTGCAGTAGGCATGGATCAGATCCTGCACAAGGGTGGAACATTTGAGACAGAAATGAACAGTGTGGGTGATGCAAGACAAAGTGCTGTGGTGTTGTGGGTTCACATGCATGTGCCCCTTCGGGCCGCACTCTTGGGTGGCACTGGAGAGTGGGGCACATATTTATCTTCCCCTGCTCATCTTTCCTCTGCACTGCTTAGACTCATTTGCTTGCTGACTTCTACCAGTCCTGTACTTGCCTAGACCCAGCTGTAGCTGGTGAAGACCACTCTCCAAGATTTGGAGCCTGCAGGAAGCAAAACACCTCCTTGCAACAAGCCATCAAGAGCTCAGCCTGGGGTCAGCTCAAAAACCACACGGGATCTGTGCTTTGCTTGCGCTCAGTCTCCCTGCAGCAGCTAGAACTACTCAGGAGGCCAAAGCTCCTGCTTCATCTGGGGAACAGAACAAAGCTGGATAGCTCCCAGGCTGGGTGAGCCTCGGCCAGGACCCTGAGCTGCAAGAAGGTTGAGGAACCCCAAGAAGGCTTGAGGTGTCACCAAGCACAGCATGAAAGCTGTGTCCCCTCGTCAGAGTCTAGAGTCCACAATGAAGCAGTGAGGGTCAGTTGTGATCCCCTACCCTGTGCCACCTGCAAACATGCCACGGTGATTTGACTTTTCAGTTCTGACCCAACTTCTTCCCATGCAGAAGAGGTTGGGTCACAGTTGTTCATTGGTCAGTTCTTGCTCCCCTTAGAGGGAATGTCCATCTATTTTTCACTCAGGTCATACCAAACTGGAATGAATTGAGGGTATTTCTGGTACTCTGTGGGTGCACAGCACTAACTGTTTTATAAGAAGGACCCCTGCCCTGAACACTGACGGGACAGCATGAACTCTAGGAGGTTTCCTCCAGTCCCAATAGTTTGAGGCACCGAAGCCTCAGACCTGAATGTTCAAACTACGTCCCTCACTCTTTGTTTCACACTCACCGTGGCTTTGACCATCTCACTAACCATGTGGTCTGTGTGTTTTCTGTCCTACACGCTCCTGATCTCAGCAGCACCTTGTGACAGTGCGATCCACAGGCTAATGCTCACACTGAGTGACAAAGCGTTTCTTGCTCTCTGTTCTGAATTCAGCCTTTTTAATCCAATGCTTTCAGTTGCTACACAGTACTCACCAAACCCCCTTCTCTGTCCCAAACCTGCTTTATAAACTTTTATCTGCTGCTCCCTCCAAGCACACACACTTTGCCAGGCACTTGTAAAGTCTTTATTCACATGGTACCTCCTAACAGGAACCTCAGGTTATTCTCATCACCTGGCCCCGTTTTTAGTTTCCTTGTTTAAAATGAAGATGAGGACATGCCTGTTATAGATCGTACACTCTTGGTATCTGAGCCTATCTTAAATCAGTAACAGTAACATATACTTTGGAATAAAACTTGTGTTACCTTTTAAACAATTGAGGCAGGGTGATGACATAAAAAGAATAGATAAAAGTACAGTACTTTAATAAGATTTTGAAGGGCTATGTTTCCAAAAAGAAACCTGTGAGTTGTGTGCACAGATGCGGCCCCACATAAAGAGCAGATCTGCTCACAGATATGATTGTGTAGGATGAGCGTTTTTACGCAGTAGATCTGCATCTCACTGTCTGCACTAACATTTTTCTTATTGTATGCGGCAAGGCAAGCCCCCGAGCTCAATCTGTCTCATGCATTGATCACAGAATTTGAACAAACTCCCACCAGCAAAACCCAGTTTGACTCCTTGAGTCAGAGATCAATTTTCAGCCGCACCAGTAAATGCTTTTTTTCTCATATTATAAGCACATTTCTTCCAGGAACATCAGCTGTATTAAAAACAAACAAAAAACCAAACAAACAAAAACCCACAAAACAAAACAAAAAAAACCCCAACCCACCCAAACCAAAAACCCAAAAAACAAACCAAAAAACCCCACCCCAAAACCCAAACCCAACCAAAATGGGCTCTGAGTGCCTTTAATCCATCCCTTGCTCAGAGCGGGTAATGCGCATTGGGAAAGCAAACCCACCATTATCTCAAGGGCCAGGCGCGCAGCAGCAGCGCGGTATGGTTTGCATTGGCGTTATTTTCTACAGCAGATCCAAGCCAGTGCCACTGAAATCAATTAAAAAAATGCCAGTCACCGGCAGAAAGTGGGCTCGGAATCAGCTCTTTAGTTGAGGAACTAGGCTGCCATCCAGAAACTGTATGTCAGCTATATGAATTACTGGCAAAACCCCAGTTTCTCTGTTCATTCACTTGGTGCTAGGACTATCTGAGAGTCAGAAAAGCTGTCACGAAGAGATCTGTCCCTGCTCGAAGGCTTCCTGCTCCATGCACCTTCTTCCTATGGGCGTTGCCTCACTGTTTGCCTCCAGCCGAAACACTGCGCTCTGTTCTGCAGCCACTAATTTAGGAGGAGAATAGTGAAGAAGACGTGCTTCTTGCTTTTCACTTGTCAAAATCACAGGTTTGGTCTAACCACCAGTCTTAGAAACTGCCACAGATCTGGGTCCTGGCAGCTTTACTCCATGAGAGCACCAGCAGCAGCCTCAAGGCACTGCATGGAAACGATGCCCTCATCCAGCAAAACCTTTGGTGAAATCATCATGACTGCCTTTGTATAAGGAAATAAGGGCACGCTGCCATGATGAGTGATTGTGGGCATCTTTTCAGGAGTATGTTGGCCACTGCATGACCGATTTCAGGATCCTGGGGAATTTTAAAGCCACTGCCTCAAGAGTATGGATGACTGAATGGGTTTACTCTGGTTCTGAGGAGAAAGGAAGATGCTGTCAGGAAGGAAACATCTGTCCTAGCAACAGTCAGGAGACAAGCAATGGGAAGGAGTTTCAGCCTCTAAAAGGGGTGTTTTCTGGCATGGCTGCTGGGGGACTCAGTGCCACCCCTTTTCTCCTATCCAGTGTCTCTGATCCAGCACTATGAGTGTGTTCCTCCCAACAGATGATAACTTTTATGGCACTTGCTAGTGTCCTAAAAGACAGGCAGAAGGAAGAGTTCAGGGCTTGCTTTGCAAAGCCCAAGCAAGGAGAAAATGCTCTCCTCATCGTTCAGCCCACAGCACTCTCCCAGCATATGCCCTTCTCTTAGGGTTTCTAATTTTGCACTGCACAGATTTCACCTCACCTGAAAAAAGGTGTCCTACAACCTGATTTCGTAACCTAAACTCAATCACAGCCATGTCACTCTGGCAAGTGGGAAATTGCTGAGCTCTGTCTCTCCCTGAGTGCACAAAGAGTAACTCAACAGTTAGAAATATCTTCTAGCTAAAACAAGACCTTTCACATACATGTCAGAGAGGAAATGCTCCTTTTCTGGGGAGAATAAACTAGGCTTTTTGTTTCCAAGACTTGGCCTTCACTGTGCAAACTTCTTAGCACTTCCTCCAGCATCTGCTGTATTAATTTACAGAAGCCCTACGCTTGTGAGCGCTATGTCTCCCACAAGTCCAAGGCTGCCAGCAGCCCACATTGCATCCTGGCACACAATGAAGAACAGAAGCAGGGCAACAGCCATCCTGGTCCTGCTGGTCACCTCAGCCTGTGCCATCAGGATCGATGAAATGCCCAGGTTCTCTCCAATGAGCAGAAAAGTAGTTTGGTGTCTAGCTGAAAGTACAAGCTGGACTTCAAGCCAGAGAGGGTAGGAATCATCTGGCTTCACTTCAGACCTCTGAAGTGTCCTTGCAGCCCCATGAATGGAAGAATAATGGCTCACTGACAAACGTCACCAGCATTAGTCACTGTGACAATCTAAGTGGAAGGAGGTTCTCAGCCTACAGGATGTGCCCTGTCCAGGAAGAGTAAACCAGTCCTGCTTGGATGCGACTGCAGCTGACAGGACAAGGAAAGGATGAAAACCCCTACATCTGCTGTCTCTGAACCAGCAGAGCAAGATGCTAACAGCAGCAGGCCTCACACAACAGCAGATTACAGCTCAGCTCCTGTTATTTCAGCTGAGGCTAAATTAAGGGCCTAACACACTAAATCACAGATTTTGTGCTTAGGTAAAGAGAACTTTATTATCATTTTGACTGCAAAAACAACTGCAGTAGGAAAACCCTCATTCAGCTGTTCTCCTGCGCACCTCTGGAGCATGGACACTAGACCTACAGCAAAGTCATGCCAGTATTAAACAAAACTGACTTTGGAGTAACACGAAGAATTATTCCTCCAGCTGAGGAACAGAACAGGAGCTAAATGACTAGAGCACCACAGCTCTTTAAAAGCAGGTCTGGTTCAACAAAGTGACGTTGCAGACTGTGAAATCTAACGCTCCTGCTCCAACAGGTATTCAGCAGTTGTGCACCTGTAAATCCGGTACAAGAGGGAATGAGACAACTGGGGCATGTCTCCTTCTGGTTTGTCCCCATCTAGGAATCACAGTTCCCATCCTCTACCTGTGGGGTTTAAACACCACTGCAATATAAACTAGTCCCAACCGGGGACCCGCACGCTGTCAAGAGATTGAGGGTGTCAAAGAGAAGAAAAAGTCAATCAGTAAGTTCACGTTTGTCTCTCAAGGACTCTCTGGAATTACTTTAGTGGCATTTGTTCTATAAAACCCCTACAACTGTCCACAGTTTTATACTGACTATTGAAGGATAAACTGAAGCGCCTAAGACCAAATAATTTTTCTGTGAATGAGTACCGTATCTGGAAAGTACATCTGGAAAGCAAATCTGTGGCCTGTGTGTCCAAAGACACTTCCCTGATGATGAGACAATATTCCTCCCAGGTAACTTCAGAAGATAAACTGTACGTAATACACTGGGTTTGCTATAGCAGCAGATTTGGGGTGTGCCCTAGCTCTTGATCTGCTGAACTCTGCCCATGGGATTTGGTTGTTCTGGTGACATCACAGGTGCTTCAGAATCACAGGTCCTTCTGCAAAGTCCCGTATCTACACCCAAGAATCTCTATTTTTTTTCATCATATTTGAATTTCTTATTTACAGTCTGCAAACACAACTAAGGCTGAATGCTGGCCTGCTAATGAAACAGTATGCCAACTCCAAGGGTGCTCAGTGACACTGTAGCAGGAAATCATAAGTATTTTATATGTCTGTTCTTGATAATAAATATAGAAAAAGACATTCTTCAAAGAGAAGTTTGTGGCATGCAGCTGAAGCACCCTGTTTCATAGATAGCTGGGCTGTAACTGGCAGCTTTTCACCAGCCTTCAGCTTAGTTTTCAAAGGTATCTGCCAAAACATCATGGAGAGTTGACAGACTCTCTATGAAAGGGCATCCGATAATAGGTAGGGCTTTTTTCTTCTCCTCTCAGCTATTGTAATTTATTTTGATATACTGTTACAGCAGAATGAAGAGAAATCTGTTCTAGAATACTAGAACACTGAAAACCATCCGCGGGAACTCAGCAGAGTGCTGGATGCAATGGAGTCTGTAGGACAAGGAAGTGGGCAGCAAAATAATTCACTGGCCACAGAAAGGAGAACGAGTCGAGTGATAACTTCTGCGATTGACACTGGCATGGAAACATCAGGTCCTCAGCAGTGGCAGTGGTGAAGGCTAGTCCCAAACCCCTGTGCGTGCCTGGGTCTATAAAGGGGACCACATGCTGAAGTCAAAAGCCCGAGATGCCCCATGCCCGAGCGCCAGGTGCAGGTTTAGCTCCAGTATTGCACGTTTCAGTACTAGTTACCAAAACACACTGCTAATCTCAGCCTGAATGTGCAGACACAGAAAGGCACAGGGTGATCTTTCCCTGGCTCAGATAGAAGATTCTGTGTTTAATCCCTCAGTGAGAAAGAAGAGGCAGCCCAACCTGGCTGGCATCCTCTCTTCCCACCTCAGCCCTGTCTGTGCCCTCTGTGAAGCATGTTTGATCAGGTGAAGATAAAAATGCCTTCGATCAGCTGAGGTGGTAAACGATATGATCTCCAACTGGCACCAAGTGTCTCCTCAGGTGCAGCGGTGAGGCTGCCCACAGGGAAAGCTCGCTTTCTTGCTGCAGGGAGCAGTCTCCACTTAACGGCTGGCGATGGAGCAACTGTGGGCTTCTTGCCACAGAAAGCTGAATCTCCTGGCTTCACAGGGATATATGTGCTCTGTGCCCTGCTTGTGGTCATTTTCCTGCTGTTCCCTTAATAAGCTTGAGGAAGGCTCTCAGATTAGCTGCCAATCCTCCTTCCACTCACTGCTTATAGTGTGGGACACACTAGCTTGGAAAGCCACAGTCCAAAGCCATCTCTCCAGATTGTTCTTCAAGCCAAGTTTNCTGCCAGGGAGCCAGGGGCAGCCACAGCTTCTTGGGGCACCCTGTGCCAGGGCCTCAGCACCCTCCCAGGGAAGGATTGCTGCCTCCCAGCTCAGCTCCAGCTCCCCTCCTGCAGCTTCAGGCCCTTCCCCTTGGCCTGGCCCCCCCTGCCCTGCAACCAGCCCCTCTCCAGCTTTCCTGCAGCCCCTGCAGGCACTGGGAGGGGCTCTAAGGTTTCCCCAAAGCCTTCTCTTCTCCAGGGTGAACAAGCCCAACTCCCTCAACCTGTCCTTGTGGCAGAGGGGCTCCAACCAGTTTGTGACCAGTTTGCCTGAAGACAGAAGAGCATGAACCATCACCTTAGTTATTTTGAGGCAGTTTGCAGGAAACCACTCAGGGATTGATGTGGTTTTGCTCATGTTCACCCATCCCTTGGCTACAGCAGTGGCATGCTGCACAACTGCTGCAGGCATTGGTATGGTTTCCATGACCTCCTACTCTCCTCCCAACCAGCTATTCAGAGGGCTATAAAAAAGAGTTGTCCAGACTGCTGAGAAATGGACTGTCGCGTCCGAAGTCGATTAAATAATTCAGAGCGGATTGAAATGCCTTATTGCATAATGGAATCTTTCTGCAAAGCTGTGAAGCAGCTTCCACATCCCAATGATCCTATTTTCAAGTCAATACAATTAAGCGCCAGAATATGCAATAGTGGAAAATAATCGGGAATCAGAATGCAAGTGATCTTTAGCACACACGCTGCAAGACACCATCAAAATCATTAGATATCATCCAGGATAAACATAAAATGATTCATTGCGATGCAGCGGGCTCTGGCTTGACATGTCTCCATTGATACAAAACGTCTAACAAGTGTTTAATGAGAAAAAAAGACTCAACATACCTAACCCTCAATTTTTGCATAATCTATTCATGCTGTGTTACAGATGCAGGTACGAAAAAAATGACCCTTGAGCTTCTCTCCTTCCGTGTGTTAATGAGTCCACTGGAAGCGTGGATTGCTAATGATGGGGGGGAGGCAGTAAATTCCATCTTGGAGCTGATTCACTGCATGTTTTATAGCTGCGTTTTGGGCCGACGCTGGTTGCGACAGATGTAATCCAAGACCCCAAAATAAGAAATTAGGTGTGTGAACCAGCACTTTGTGGAAGAAACTGAAACACAAGGCTGCCAGCCAAGTGACGGGGGACCAGGGCAGTATTGGAGAGAGGAATCAGAATCCTCCAACTGCTAATAATGATCAGATTCATACACCTCCTTCCTCCCATCCATCTCCGAATCATATTTACATGCCAACACACCAGTAAAAGTGTTGGTTCTGAGTTGATGCTTGTAACAGGGGCTCAGTTTGGCGTGTCCCAAGGAACAGCGGTGTGTGTAAAAGGGGAATGTGTACCGTGTGTGCAAGAGGACGAAGTGGTGTCAGCCAGCATGAACACCCGATCCCGTTTTACCATCTTATATCACATTTAGCCTGAATGCAAAGCCTGCAGCATGCTGGATGTTATAAATCCACTGAGGTGTCTCCAGAAAGATTGGTTTGCAGACAGATGTGTCATTTATAAAATACGGAGCCTGTCACAGATAGTCTTCAGCTTGCAGAAAAAACAACGAAGGTGGGAAGAGTATGCAAACGCAGGAACACAAAGGACGGGTAGATCCAGACATTTCAGGAAGGAAATAACCCGATCCTCATATTGACACGGGATGTCCCACAGCCCTGTCATCATCGACAAGCTTTTCTAGGAGTCACACAAACACCAGCTTGGCAATGCTGTCTTGGGCAAACATAGAGTTAGTCAGGAGTCATTTACTCTGTGCTTCCTCTCTCCATACAGAGGAAAGGCATCACCTTCCCGTGGGAGCAGCAGAGACACAGTGCTGGGAAAGCTCTGGAGCTCCCAGGGAGAAAAAGATGAGAAGGTGGAGCTGCCGCCCACCGCAGCTGGCTGAGACACTGAAGCAGCTTGGGAAGATCTTAGTTGCTAAGCATGATCTGGAGCTGCATTTGTCCTCTTTCAGGTTTGTTGCAGAAGGTTTCTTACAAACCAACACGAATGTTAAACTGTCGGACAAAGCAAGTTGTTGCTTTACCCTTGAAACTTGTCTTGCAATGAGCCTGCGTGACCCTGCTGACATCAGCCCTCCACCTCCCGGCACTGGCCCATGGGGTGCTGCGGGAGCACAGCGCACTCCCCAGAGTGGTCTGCGTCCCCAGGGGGCTGCAGGGCACTACCCAAGGGGATGAAGGTCATGCCATGGACTGGCAGCACGAGGTGCCAGGTCAGTGATGAAGTAGCTCCCTCAGCTTGTCAGAGCCCACTGACAGACAAGCAAGTGAGGAGAAACCATGAGTCTCTGTCGCTGCCTCAAGCCTGTCAGCTCTCCCTCCCATCCTGACGTTACTTTGTCTCCTCTCACTCTCACAAACCCCTGCAGCTCCCGAACCTCGAACCCAGTTGGTAGCCACCTTCCACTGCTCTGGCACCGTGGGGTATGTGGTCTGTCCATCCTCAAAACAACTCATGCACAGGTACATGGCCTGGGAGGGAAAGGTGATAACGTTCTAAGGTGGGACTAGATCAAGGACAATTTGCTCCTTTTGACACAAAAGAAAAGCTGATCTGCGGGATGTATTGTCAGCTGTGAAAAAGCACAAGTCAGGAACAGCTGACCTCTCACTCTGTGGCGCATCCTTTCAGGTAAGACCAAGTGGTATATTGATCAGGAGATGACAAAAGGTGAGGCTGTATCTGGGGAGTAGGATGTCAAGTTGGGTGTAAGGTCCTGCTAGAGGACATATACCATGTTCCCACACACCAGGCACGTGTGCTCAACCAAAACCAGCTCAGGCTGGACAGTTGTACCTCACATGAAGGGATGTGCCATCAAAAGAGGGCCCTGAGCTACTTTGCAGACGCATGAGGTACAACCATGCTGCAGACAGTGAGAACAGAGGCCCAGGCAGGCAAATCCCACATTCAGGCCGTTAATCTTGCAATGTTCGCACCAAATATCACAAGACAAAACGGGACTGTGGGTAACTTTTATTGCTCAGTCACCAGGCTGGCTTCTCTACACCAACCCCATTTTCACATAATCCACCCTGCAGGATGCTCCACCGAGACGCCAGCACCCACGTAGCCAGGCTTTAACAGCCACATCGCTGACTTGGAGACACGCTGCTTGCTTTTATTTTTTTTCCTGCCTACTGGCACTGCTGGAAGACATCCCAGGTGAAAATTTTAGTGGGATACTTGAAGAAAAGACGCTGCTGCAGATGCCCTAACTCAGAGTACGTCTCCCAGTGAATCTAGGAACAGTAAAGATTTGCAGCCTTGAACAAAAAGTGAGAAGTTCTGTTTCTGATATTATTGGGCAGGCTGTGAGGACGCTTGGCTCTCCCTGAGTTTTCTCACAACGCTTTTCAAGTTGCAGCCCTACCTCTGCACCTCAAGGATCTGGCATAAACTTACAAGGGACTGGCAGATTGTAGTAAAAACGGGTTTTTTTCCCTGAGATGACCCTGCAGTAGCAGAGTATAAATTCCTGTATTCCTCCTGCCTCGCTGTTCCCTAACCCTCAGCACTCAGTTCAACTGGGAAATTAGGCTTTTCCAGCAAAAAAAATCACTATTTTCAATACTGTTGCAGAGTAACCAGGAAAACAAAGTTGTTGTTTAGTGATGAAGCGAGCTTATCGTGTGCCCTACAGAGTTTCTACTGCTGTCACAGACTGGTGATATACAAGGAGCTCTATTCCATTCGGAAACTATTTTCAAGGTCTGAGGCTGGTACTAAAAAAAAAAACCAACCTAAAGATCACATTTTTACCTGAAAACTCAACAATCATGATCTAAAACAGTTAATCTGGAGTGAATTTACTGCTCTTCAAGATTTGTTCACTCACTGTGGCTGAATACCTACGCGGGTGCTTGCTCCATGCTGTGCTGCCGCTGTGTAAGTTTCTACACCAGCCCGCGTGACTGAGCAGAGCCCTGGCAGGACAGGGAGTACCATCCGTGTCAGGGTAGTCTCAACTTGGGACATCTGAAAGTAGCAAGATGCTCGGAGGGAGAATAGGTTGAAGAAGCTGTTCTTTTAAATAAGGTCAGTCCACAAAGGGATGTGATGGCTCCTGTCTTGTTTCCCTGGAGCACTGAACTCTCACAGCAGCTTCTACAGCCATCTGAGCAATAGTAGCTACTCCTACACGAGCAAGTGGGATTCATCTGCCTTCCTCTGGTGGCTGAAAGACCTAGGGCCCCATGGCTCCCCTCTTGCTAGCAGTGGGGAAGAGGTGCCTAGTGCCCATCCAGTGAACACCCACTGAGAGGTGCTGGTGTCTCCCAGGTGTCTCTACATGGAATTGAAGGCTACTACCTCAGAATAAAATGTCTACCCTCTAGCTATCTAACATGAGGTGAGATTAGCCCTGCCATGTGTCTCACCACGGAGAATTTCGGTGGCCTAAAGACTTTGGATTCATTCCTAGATCATCATGACAGACTGACAGTGAAGTCTTTTACCATGGTTTGAAGAACACACTGTGTAGTGATTTTATAGACTTAAATGCCAGGCAGTGATGCATTGCCCAATGGAGTGTCATATAAGAATCATAAATCAAAATCTTGCGGGAGTTTGTGGATGTCAGACATGTGAATATGCTGATTTGGTATCCATGGTAGTTTGGCATGTCTCACATCTTTGTCTTCTGCCCAAAATAGATTAGCTCTTAAATATTACTCAGCACTTGGAGTCCTGCCATAGCACAGAAGACGGTTGAGAAAACACCAAAAATGTGTCTCCCAGTGCAAAGAAATATTGAGATAAACTTCACTGGCTTTGTTCAGTCTAGAAGCAGAACCCACTTCCGTGGTGGTTTGACAACAAGGCAGGGCAAGATTATTTGGCTAATGGTGGTTGACGTGGAGATTTTAGGACATGCATTGGAACTGAAATAGGACAAAACCTGAGTGTGAGGCTGCTCAGCTGAAGCTCAGAACTGTAACTGGAGCACTCATCCCTCCTGTCTACATGTACAATTGGGTTGCTAGTTCAAACTGAGCACAGGCAATCTCTCATGCAATATTTCCAGAAAGAATCAAAAGATATAGGGCATAATCCTAATGATAGAGCCCCTAAGTCATTTGTTATGTCCAAAGTCCCTGCTTTCACAGCAGAAATAGGCAATCAAAGCGTACCACAGGTGAATAGAAATTACACATTTGCACAAGCAAACAAGCAGTTTGCCTGCACACCATTTGGAGATGTTAGTCACTTGCACCGGTCATGAGGGGGAGTGCGAGTTTTCCATTAAGAAGTTAGAAGTTAACATTATGGTCCTGTCCAAATAAAATGAATTTACAGGTAGCTGAAAGGAAATTCAAAGGCCAATCCATTCTTTTATGTCCATAAACAGCCAAGATTCAAATTTTTTCAGATAATAAAAACCTTTTATTGACTGTGGAAAGCACCACCCTGTCTGATGGCTGTTGGAAGAGGTGGTATAGAAACAGCCTGGACTCCCAGTGCCCGTTCTCCCACCTTCCCAGGGACAGGAAATGTGCTCTGTGGGGCTTCCAGCAAAGCCAGTGGGAAAGGTGTGAAAACCACTGGATCATCTACAGAAGAACAGAGCCCCCGAGACTTTTCAGATAGAGAAGGAAAGCAGGTTTTGTTCCTATCTGGGAAGGATCTGGGAAAAGTATATTGTACAGAAAACTGCTTCAAGATAATTCAAAAGTCTGAGACAAAGAGGGGCAGGTTTTATGGCCTGGCCCAGGGTTATCCATGTGCTTGATGAAGGCTATCAGGACACACCGCTCTGTAGACCACATCTCTACTGGGGTGCACTTGCTATCTCACCCTAAATATACTGTCAGGCCTGATGTGATAGGACATGGCTGTAAAACTTCTTTTGGATGGGGAGGAGAGAGGGATACCTTGTGTGAAATGCCATCCATGAGTCCTTCCCCGAACCATTTCAGTTCCCAGCCCACCTGAAGGTTCACGGTGGTTTTCTCTGCTTTCCTCCCACCGGTGCAGTGCCAGGCTGGAATTGCAGGGTATTGTATTACAAGTCCCACGGGTGCTGCCTCAGCCTCAGTAAACTTTATTTAAGCACACACAGACATACACAGACAATATACATATATTTGTTTCTTCTCTGACAGTTCTACAGGACCAACACTGCTTTGGATGACACTTGTGGAGAATTTGAAAAAGTGCAGGAAATGTACGAAAAAATAAAGGTCTTTTAATAATTTGCGAGTCACGGTCATCCACAGAAACAACACAGGTGCATTCAACCAGGCGAGCACATGGACACAGCTCCACATACAGTACATTGTGTCTATATAGGTATCTCCACATACATCGTGTCTGCATAAATGTACAACAGTCTCAGAAGTCAGCAGGACACAGAACCAGACGAGTACTGGCATGGCACATGCTTGCACTCCCAGTGTCGCAACCCACTGCCAGTGCACCAGCGTGACTCGGTCAGGGTGGGGCGTGAACAGAAAGATGCTCCAAACACAGTCTCACTGTACACTATAAAAACTCACCAAATATGCAACAACGTCATAAAGTGAACATTCATCTGGGGTTCTGGTGACCAGCTACTTGGAGTCAGATCTCACAGCTTTTGTGTCACCACAACTCCTGGGATATATGGTTACTTGTCTGATATAGCTACAACTGTCTCTCAACATGTATTTTATATACAGTACATATACACAGAACATACACAGAGCAGTATATGTATATTTTTGTGTTTTCATGTTTGTACATTATATCACAGATTATATGAACACATAAAATATATGTTTTAGGACCTAAAAAGAAATGATTTTATAAAATATTAATAATACCGCCCCCCCCAAAAAAAAGCCCAGAAGTCAAACAAAAGAACTCCAGAAACGTGCTCTTGAGGTGTTAACTGCCTGCCCTTAGACAGCGTTACACTCCTTCCCCCCCCTTTGTAAGTACAGCAGCACACCGGTGGGTTGCAACCATGCACCCAGGAAAACACAAAGCGCTATAAATTGTTGAACTGCAAAGTCAGAGTGGAGTCTGGAGTCTGGCTGTCCGACTCTACACTCCCACCATCTCCCTTGCTAGGATTTAAAAGGTTCTGCCAGGAGCACAGTATTTTACCTGCAGCAATATTTACTCGACTAAATCTACTGACTGCAGTCCAACACTGTTATCTCACAGCACTTAGAACCCGGCTTCCAAGTTATAGCTGGTTTTTTTTTTGTTTAAAACAATCTTTTTATTTAGCAAAAAATTGTTTCCACTGTACCCTTCGTGTGTCCTCTTCCTAATGTGACAAACCCGGAGGAGATGAAATTATGGAGATCTGGCCCTCCACTTCGATAAATATCCTTTCCATAGTGACCTGCCAAGGAAAAAAAAACAAAGAAACCTTTATTCAGTGTGTCTGTGTGTATAAATATATACGTATATCACACATACATGCTATACAGCCCCGCTGCCACCCTCCTACATGACTAGCAAGGCCCCGCCACGTGGTCACATTACTAATGCCAAGCAGAAGGTATAACAGAACATAACAGCTACAGCAGCATTAGCGTCCTACTGCTTTACTGGCAAAGATTTACAAAGAAGAACAATTGGATATTTTGATAACCATCAAGGAATGACACCAACGTGCCAAACCAAACACCCCAATCTCCGGGAAATTGGATCATCGCTGGCTCAGATCCATGTTTGCTAGGAGCAGCATTCCCAAGGAGCTGGTCTCACTCGAACCTCCAAGACTAAGAAGCTAAGGGAAATCAGAAGAGACGTGGCTTTGATTCCTCCTGATGCCAGCCAGACCCCTGACAGCGTTCATGTCCCGTTGGTAGAGACTTTGACTCAGCTCAAAAGCCAAGGTGCAAATATCACTGTTCTCCAGGCTGGACCCGTTCGTAGGATGACAGCAAACTCGGTCTTTTAGCTTTGATTTGCTCTGGTCCTTGAACGGCATCCCTGGATAGTTGCTCAAGTGCAATAGTCTTCTGCAGAACACTTCCTAGGAGCTTTCTCAGTCCATCACAACAAAGTAGGTTCAGGAGACGCCCTACTTTTTAATATTTTAATATATTAATAAGAAAAAGGCCTTCTGCCTCCCTGTTACCACGCAAAGCTCCGAAATGAGGACACAGATAATTTTTCAGATACTTTTTATCATCTCCTCCCTTTTTCATGTTGTTAATTTTTCTATTCCTTTTATTTTACAAAGAGGCAAAGATAAGATAGGTGCAGGGGGAGGGAAGTAAGGCAGCCTTGGGGGCCGGGAATGCAGCTGCCTCCCCTGTAAGTCTCCATCTCCTCCACGCCTTTCTGCACAAGCCCTTGATGCATTACTGTTCTTCTGAGCCATGGTGGCTGGGAGTCCAGCACGGCAGATGGTCCAGCACACGGCACTCGAGCAGGAGAGCTGAGTCAGGAAGCTATGGGGAGGCCCAAATGGGCATCAGGGATCCAGGTGGAAATGCAGCCTGGGGCCGTGTTCTGACTGGCCCACGTTGCCTCTGACAGATGCTACAGCCCTTTACCAGTTTTCAAACACTGCGACCTAATGCCGTTCGTTCTCATAAACATTCAGGCTCTTTGGTGACACTGTGAAAACTCAAAGGAACAGAGACCTGGAAATCTCAACGGTCTGTGAAGTTTTCCTCTTCATTCTCACCCCAGTATCCTGGCAGCTACTACCGACTTTTCAGGCCATTACTCCTGCCACCAGAGTCCACCTTGCATATGGGTGGGCTGAGGGCAAGCGCTCCACCCCCAAGGTCTAAATTATCCCACCATGTTCCACTGTGCTGCCCTGCAGTGGATGTGAGCAGGTTCCAAACCTCACTCACAGGGGTTTGGAGGACACCTGTTTGAGGACACTAGGGGTTTGGAGGCCCTCGTGTTCAGGGAGGACACCAGCAACTCTCTGTCCAGGAGGGCCTAGCACAGACTTTGCCATCGCGTGAGCATATTGAAGATCCTCAGAGGAGGCTCACATACAGCAGGCAGAAAATGCGGAGACTTCTGACAAATATTCCTATCTAATGGAAAAAGCATCCCTCTCCCTTCCCGCACGTATTTTTTTCTGGTCAAGGGCAGTCGAGTGCTCCCTGTAAACTTCTGAAAACACATATAAAGTGTTTCTACAGGTTTCGGAGTGTTAGCAGCAAGACAATTTTCTTCTTACAGTTACAGTAATCCAACGTGTTAGCAAAAACCTTCAAATGTGGAGACACCCAACCATCAATCAGCTGAGAATTTCGAGCGAAAAAAAAGCATTTTCTGCTTCTTCAGAAAAGATCATGAGCTCTTGCTCTCTTCTTCCTACCTAGCTCTTGCAAACTCCAGCTGCTGTGTTCCTAAGAAAGGGTGGCAGACCTTTGCCTCTGAGTCCCTGGAAGCTATTCCCTGCTTTGTGAGATATTTGTTCTTGTCCTGAGAAGCCTACAGAGGTGGTTTGTGGCTGCATTCACTTTCTTTTTCTCTATCACTTTTCTAAAGTGTGCTGCATTTTTTCTTTCCAGTAAGCCAATTTTTGCTCATATGCCATCAATTTCTGTGCTCTCAGGGCCAGCTACTCTGGTGACTGACACTCCATCAGTGCCATAAATTTGCAGTCTAAAACAAGGATGAAAGAAACACACAAATATGTGCTATTACCTCTAGCTGAAATCAGCTGTCTTTTATATGTCCCTTTGGAGAATCTGTTTAAGGCAGAGATCAAGAAGGGGAAGTATATACAAAAAAAAAAGCAAACATTTACTGGCAGATTGAAGATTGTTCATCAGCCGTTTGCTCTCTGAACCCTGCTCTGCCCCTTCTTATAGTACATAGTGGTTAAATTAAAACATTCCTGTGATAATAACGCATTAGCATTTGAACAGGAGTTATGTTTTCCCGTGAGAAACTTGAATTTGTAGACTTCAAGTAGCATGAGCTTTCCCTTTTCACAGACACATTATAGGGTGCTGCATTTGTTTCGTATGTTTTTTTTTTTATTCCTGCTCACCTGCGATCATTTTTCTTGGCTTTGCAGTGTAAAAATGCTGGTACGTGGCTTTTACTTTAGAAGCACCTTGGGATCTGCTGGTGGGCCAAGCTCAGGTGCTGTTATTCAAACAGACTTTTCCATAATCTCTTCTTGTCTGAGATGTTTCACACTGGAAGCGAACGCTCCCCTGTCCCCTACCAAAAGACGTGTGCCCAGTAGCCACTGAGGAGCTAAAGATGCTCAAGTGTAAGCAGTCAAAGCTGCAGAGCAGTGCAAGTACCAACAAGGCCAGGTTGGATGGGGCTTTGGGCAACCTGGTCTAGTGTAGGGTGTCCCTGCCCATGGCAGGGGGTTGGAACCAGATGATCTTTGCAGTTCCTTCCAACCCAAATCAGTCTGTGATTCTGTGATTCTATAGGGCGATGTCAGACCAGAAACATCCCTGTTTCGTTCTCAAAAACAGGGGTGGGGTGGGAGGGTGCTGTTTTCCTCCGTCCTACCTGCAGCTGGGTGTGCTCTAACCTAGCTGTCGTAGTCCTTCCACAGCTGGTAGGAGAGGGATTGGCCCTGCCAAAAAGGGGGTTCAGCCATGAGCTGAGCTGAGCTGCTGATGGAGATGCCTGTCCCGTGGGCTGAGAAGGAGACCCTGGAACTTATCCAAGGTGTTCACTTTTAGCAACCCCTTTCACTACAGTGAGAGGGCTAAAAATGGCATAATTCCTTGAAAAACAAGTGTAAATTGGGTTTTTATTGCCAATCAACACTCAACCAACCAAACCTGCCACTCCAGACAGAAAGAACCTCTCTTTGAAACCCTGCAAGGTTCCCCTGTGCCCTTCCTGGTGCTGGAGGTGCACCAGCCCTGGCGTGGTGCGTGCTCCCTCACAGGGCTGTCCTGTAGGGCCAGGATGGGGGCACCAAGCTTCTGTGGATCCCCAAGCACACGATCAAATGGAGCTCTCTGAGCTTGATCTGCTGTGTAAATGAGGTGGGGACAGTCTGATGGCTATCTGGTACCTGTTGTCTACAGGCATTATTCACACTGCTCTCCCTCCTCCCCCATGTGAGATCACATCAGAGCAAAGCTGACTTTTGGTGTTGCGTTTCCCTGAGACCACACAAGACATTTCATGGGCTGCAGCCATCAGGAAGCTGAAACCCAGGACCCAGAGGCAGCACCCAAGACCTAAAAGAAGTCAGAGCAAGAGCAGCAGATTAGTATCTGAGCAAGGCAAAGCAGCACAGCCCAGCATACTCATGTCCTCGGGCTCCCAGCATGCACCTTCCCTCTTTTACAGCTCCCGCTTTGGGTGAAATTAGCTGCCTTCTGCCAGTTTTCCATATCCAGGTGTCCTACCCAGCTAGCACAAGTTAACTGTCTTGGAGGCTTGCTGGTAGCACTTTAAGATCACAACCAGTGTTATCACTCAACCAGCCAGTGAGCAGACCAGCCCCGTGGCTGTGTCCCCTCCACAGCTCTGTGCCCCTGCCTGTCACTCTGCCTGCAGAGCACGGGGCGGTCTGAGAATGGAAAGAACTGTACAGGACCAGATTTGATTACGATGGAGTCTCACAGCACGCAAAGCAACCACCCGCCTACCTGACCTCATGGCATGGAACACACTATTTCTCTAGAGATTATGCATCTCTGTTTCTCATGGTTAGGATAAAATTTAAAATGCTGCTTCAGAGCACCATGTCTGACTCTCTGGAAGAGGCTTTTTCTCCCCTCTCATTCCCTGTTCTCACACTCATGCTCTAATGCCTGTAACCCTCAGACGCACACAAACTCGCAGGCTTTTTCATTAAAAGAAATGAACAGGACTCCAGCAAGGCTCTGTGTTACTAAAGCAAATGAAGACTAACACTTACACAACTTGAAATTTCCAGAAGAAATTTAAACAAGGCGAAACAAGACTTTTTTTCCCCCTCTCCTTTGGTTATAAGGCACAGCAAAGGCAGAGAGCAGATGAGTGTTTTGCCTGCCACACAATAAAGGCAAATTCTTTAGGGCATACAGCTCAAAGAGGGAACATTTCATTACAATGGCATCGTGCGTAACACACATATGGAACAAACTCAGTCACAAACAGCAATTACAACCCCAGCTCTGATTTAACAGAATTATTAGAGCTGAACTAAAATGCTGTTATCCACCTCTCAGAAACGTTATTACTGAGTCCGGATTACATCACCCTGAGAAGGGCAGACAGGGACTGTCGTGGGCAGTCTTTTGCATGATGCACTCTGGCATTCTGACCTCCTCCTTGTCATAAATTTCCTTGGGAAAAAACCTACACCCAGAGAGGAGTCCCCACGTCCAAACCCCTCAGCACAAACGTTATTCTCAGACAGATCTCTGTGGAAAAAAATAATTAAATCCTTTTTAGGGCACAAACCCCCAAACCCACAGCCTCTCTGCCTCTGATGCTGCAGTGATTCTTTTGGAACTGTTTTACACAAATCAACAGATTGAGACAAAGGGCAGGAGCTACCAAAATGACTTTAAGGTGTTTGCTGAGCACAGGGCAGACTGCTCTGCATCGCTCCGTCTACTCTGTCACTCAAACACAACCACCCCTGAGTGCAAGGGGAGGCACGGCTCCAGACCCAAACCGAGGAATCCTTGCAGCCAGAGCTGCACAGGGCAGCCAGCGAGCACACAAACCACCTCAATTTGAGGAAAGTCTAATTGCACAAAGTGGTATTAGACACGGCGGTGGGCTAAACCGCGGACAGAAGTGTTTGCAGGCAGGTCGGGCATCTTGGTGTTTTACCACAGCATGGGGTGCAGATTAACAGAGATTGCGATGATAAGAAGGGGCACCCAGGGGATGTCACTGAAATATTGCCATGTTGTTTCTTAAAAAAAAAAAACCCAACTAACAGAAGCCAGATGGCACCTCTCACATTTGTCAGAATAAAGGCACAGTAAGGGCCACCACAGTGTGGTTTTTTCTAGTTTAATATCACAGTTCTGGGATCACTGTCTATCCTGAACATGCAAATGTACACCAAAAAAAAAAACAACCAACAACTGGAAAGAGCTCAGTAATACTTGTGGTGAGCTGTCAGCACTGTGCAACCAGACATGGACAAGGTGTAGTCCAAATCAGTGCAGGGAATAATAGAGTTTTCTATGCAGTTTTCTATGCCCTACAGGTATTCCTTAGCTTAAACCATGTTGGGGGGCTAAGGAGAGCCGAGTTCCACTTGCCCTGTCCTAATAATGTGACAACCTACCTTCAAAATAACTGCTGCTTCTTTCTTTATCTCCCTTTTCCTCATGCTAAGCCTTTGAGACATCCTTCCCTGCTCCATCGCTCTTGTTCTCCACCGCCTGTGACTGCTGACCACAGAGACCTCGCTGAAATCAGCACCCATGGGGCCATCTGGCCACAGACTGTGCCTGACAGATTACAGGGGATGGCCCTGTCAAGCTCCATGCCTAGATCACTGTCCGCGGCACAGGAACGGTCTTCTAGGTCAGGGTCTCTGTGGTCCCTACAGGTCCCCAAGGATTTTCCACTGTTTGTGAAAGAGAACGGGTGCTTTGCCTGAGCGGACAGAGCCGAGTCTTGCCCACCATGAGCCAGTCCTGTGTCAGCGTACTGGTCTGGCCAGCTGGCGTGGGCTCCAGCAAGCACATGGCTCTTGCATAACTGACTGCCCAGTGCATCAGAAAACTTGATAAAAACCCAGCCAGGCTCACTCCCAAGCCAAGGGGGAACTTTGGGTTCAAAACAGAACAAGAAGATCGTTCCAACTTGAAAACCGGGAGATCCGTCCTTTTCCTTTTGATTTATTTCAGTGACTTCTGCATTATCAGCTTTCAGAGGGCGTTTGCATCGCACCTTCCAGCCTTCTTTATAACCAGGACGGGTAAAAGCTTACTATTCACAACCGAATACTGGAGGTCTCAAATAAAGTTATTGGCCAGGAACTGGGCTTTATGGAAAATGACGCACACTGGAAGACTGCCCACAACACTGCAAGAATGGGGAACAGGTCTCTGGCATGGGGTTTGTGTCAATCCAGGCTGGCAACCCTGCCAAAAATATGCCCACTTACTGCACAGCAGACCAAGCCATAGCCGGTGCAGTGAGCTGCAGGAGTCCAGGTCGTACTCATGTATCCTTCTGGCATTGGAAAAGATTCAGAAATTGAAGCTAAATGCTGTGCTGGCTTTCCTCATAAGTGACCAAGGGAACACCTCCTTTCGTTAATTGTTTACTCAGTTAACGACAGCAGTTGTCCTTGATTTTGCAGCCCCCCCTGCAAGCTGTAACAAGCTGTAAGAGGCTTCAGAAAGCATCATTTTTAGGTTCTGCTAACTTAAAAAAACTGACTATGTGAAAGGAAAATACGGGACTGCAGTGGCAGCGGGTGTCACTGGCAATACGCGTCGGGGATGACAGGAATACAGTGATGAGTTCATATTCTGCTGAGATGTCTAAATAAAAACACTTTCAAAGAGAGAGGATTAGATTGATAGGAAAATAAAACACAGCACCTCTCCAAGACTCTCAATGCACACTCTGGTTAGCCAAAAACCTACCGAAGTATCTGGTTTGTGCAGGAAACAGCTCTGTTCCCATGGCCTGCTTCTCATCAACATACAGTTGTAACAGGTTACACACGCATGTCTTGAAGCTTGCTCAGAAACTCCACAAAGAGCAAACATTTAAGCCCCCAAAAGCTAAGAAAGGACAGCCCTTTCCTCCACAGTACAGCAGAGGGGAGAGACCCCACAGATGCTGCCCTTTATGCAACCAGGGATGAGGGGCTCGCACAAACCACAGCCTTCCCGGATCACTGTACTCCGGGGTTGGCCTCTTCTCGCAGATAACTAGTGACAGGACTAGGCGGAACGGCTGCGAGTTGGGCCAGGGGAGGTTCAGGTTGGAGAAGAGGAGAAATTTCTTCTCAGAAAGGGTGGTCGGGCCTTGGAACAGGTTGCCCAGGGAGGTGGTGGAGTCACCGTCCCTGGGGGTGTTTAAGGAAAGGTTGGATGTGGTACTGAAGGACATGGTTTAGTGGTTAATAGGTGTGGGAGGGGGTCGGTTGGACTAGGTGATCCTTGAGGTCTCTTCCAACCTTAATGTTTCTATGTTTCTATGTTTCTTTTCATTCTGTGTGCAATTTACAGCAACGTCATCACGTAACACACAGCAAAAGCACAAACAAAACAAGACTGGCTGATATCTCCACAGGAAGCTCACCCGGCTGCAATCCTTCCCAGTGAGCACAAGAAAGTCACTACCACGTAAGAAACCAAACAGGCTTGGGCTCCTGTTCGGAGGAGCCTCAGACACTTAAAAGCCCAGCGTGACCGAAAATCAGTTGTTCCCGTCAGTATCAGGGGGAGCTGTGCTGCGGCACCACCGCGCTTGCAGCAGTGACCTCACAGCTCCATCGCGGTGCAGGGCTAATACGAGATCAGACCTGAGCAGGGCAGGAGGCACGACTGGCTTCCAAAGAGGTGCCCTAGGGCAGCCGTGTATCAAGGGGATCCGTGCAGCTCAGGCTGTCAAAAATTAACGGCAAATCAGCCCTTAATCTTTCTTCTGCGTCCGTAAGCACACCCTCTAATTGTACAGCTAGTGATACAGAAGGAGCTCAAGTTTTTGTATGACTCAGGAAAGAAGGAAAAGTTTCCTTGGTGTGGTTTGGTTTTGTTTTTGTTTTTGGTTTTTTTTTTTTAAATTTTAGCAGGCCATGAATCAGTTCGCTTATCCCTCGTACTCACACATTCATGCTCACCACATATACACCCTCTCAGGGAAACATAATAGAGACTGACGACTGTTTCATCATCCCGCTGAATTCCGTAACAAAGAAACAATTACCCCAGGTTAATTTAAACTATTCTATACAGAGAATATCCGTCATGATTAAACGCGGTAGGTTTCCACAGGGATGTGTATACAGCTTTATCTAGTTTAGTGGTTAACCTGCTCACCCAGCTCTCAGAAGCAGCTTTAATTTCCCCCCCTGCCAACAAGCACTCAAGGCCATGACTATTCCTACCTGGCAAGCACCTGAACTATGGCTTTTCTGATCCCTGCCAGTCTTGGACTGGCAGTGCACCCTTTATCCACGTTGTATCAATCAGTGAGCGCTGACATTATGCAGGGAGCGCACTTGTCCCCACATCCCTTCATGCTGGCAGGTCTGTGAACCAGGGGAATTTGGTGATATCCAGAAGTATTCATTTCTTCTTAAACCTGGTCCCATCTGAGGAAGAACTGTGTATCTCTCAGGCTTCAGTGCATGGATCTCTGCTGGTCTGTGGGGAGATATCTAGTTTTTGGCAATCCTCCCTGTTTCTACCTACTTAAAAGCAGTAAAAAGAAAAAGTAAAAAGAACAAAGAAAAAGAAAAAAAAAAAGAGGAAAAAACAACATTTTCCTGGCAGAAATCTCCAGGGAGCAGTTGCAGGGGTGTGACAGAACAGACGGTGGGAGATGCATCATCAAACCAGCCACAGTCTCCATGGCGTTTCTTTAGCACCACGGACCCAGTGGTGGCTGGCGTAAATGCCGTGGCTCTGCTGGGTGCCAGGGATTTGCCCGTCCGTGCCTGACTGGTGTTGCTGTTGCAGATCAGTAAATACGACTTACGCTATTACCAGTGGAAATCCCCAGGTTTGCGCTGACCCGACAGCGCGGGGTCTCAGCGCCGCTCTGGGCTTGCCGGGACCTGAGCTGCTTTCGGCCCGTTGGAGTGGTGACAGCAGCACCGTGTCTGTGTCCTACCCGGGCTGGCTCTGCTCTGGCACCAGCCACTGGCAACAGCCTGACAAAGCCGGGTTGTCCCTGGTGACAAATTGGTGACCACAACCAGAGAGACGTCGGAAGAGCGTGCACACCGCGAGAGACCCAAGGCGAGTATTAGAAAGTTTTATACATCCATTTTAAAGGCAAAATAAATGGGTTTTTCTGTATTAATTCAGACTACAGGCATTAGTACTGCTGTAACTATTTCTTGTGTTTTGTGTTAAAGCGTTAAATAACTAGCAGGACACTTTCAGCCCCACGTACGAGGGGAGCTCCCTTTGGCTGTGTAGGATTTTCAGTGCAACGCTGTACCTATGAAATGCGGCCATAAATCTGTTTCCCTTCTCCCAGCACTAATTCCCAGATCAGTATGGAAGAAATTCAAAAGTTTCCAGCCAGAGAAAATGCCAGCTTAGATGCACATAAAGTCTTTTGGTTGACACATTTAGAGAAACCATCTTAATTAATTATCTCATAAATATCTTGGCTGCTTTCCCTGTCACAACGTTAAATTTCATGGCACATGAGTTCTCCCCAGCAGCAGGTAAGGCTGGCTCCAGACACCTCAGCCCCAGCGATGTCCTGCTGTTGCACACCACCGGGCTTGTGCTTGGCTGCATGCTCCCACTGCCCCTCGCTGCTGAACTGTCATAGGCAACGCGGCACCGAGGCAAAGTCTGATCCCTTTCTTGCACACGAGCTCGATTTCTTACTTGCCGTCAGAGCTGAAACTTTCACTTGCTGTGATGAGCTCAGTGCTCCTCCTTCTCCTCCCCACAGAATCATAGAATCACTAAGGTTGGAAAGGACCTCTGAGATCATCTAGTCCAACTATCAACCCAACACCACCATGTCTACTAGATCACGTCCTTGAGTGCCACGTCTACATGTTTTTTGAACGTCTCGAGGGACGGCAATTCAACCACCTCTCTGGGCAGTCTGTTCCAACACCTCACTACTCTTCCATGAAGAAGTTTTTCCTAATATCCAACCTAAACCTCCCCTGACACAACTTGAGGCCATTCCCTCTTGTCCTGTCGCTAGCCACTTCGGAGAAGAGACTGACACCCTCCTCACTACAACCTATAGAGAGCGAGCAAGTCTCCCCTCAGACTCCTCTTCTCCAGACTAAACAACCCCAGTTCCCTCAGCCGGTGTCTCTTGCTCTATTCCAGGTCAAAGCTATGCTGGATTTTAGCCTGTGTTGATGCAGCGCCAAGCACTGAAGTTAATATACCTTTAAGTTTCTCACAATGAACTGATGTTATTAAAAAGTCATAGCTTCAAAGAATGCATCTTGTGCTCTGAGTTTAATTGAGGTGGCCAACAGAGGTGGCAGAGCTGCTGCAGTTAGCACCAGGTGACCTCAGGTAACTCCAGGTAACCCAGGGTCCTTCAGGTGACCTGGATGCTGGAGGTACTCATGACTCAGACACTTTGCTGTGTTAAGAGAAAGGGATGAATCTCCGCTTCCTGAGGACGACTCACACGCACTGGCAACTCATGTAGAAATGAGAAATAGCAGAACGCTGATGGCAACTCCTGCAGTGCTGAACAAGCAAGGGATCAAAAAGAAGCTTTGATCAGGTGTCCTCCTGATCCAGGGTCCTATTCTGACCTGAGGTCACTCCTCCTGCATTATTATTCTGAAATTTATAAGATTATTTATATAATTTGCTTTTCACTTCCCTTCTCCCTAGGGTTTTGGCTTGCTCTCGGTGGCCAGGGTACGAACAAGACAGAGCTGGACATTTACTCAGCAATGTGGACGTTTTTACTCATATTAGCTTGGAGATTACGGTGGGCACCTCCACTTCCAAACACCGTTACGCAGTCGATGCCTCTCCTGTTTGCTGTATTTCCTACAGCCCCTCTTTCTCGAACCCCACTTCCACAGCCTTCTTATGGGAACAGCGGCAATTACCTACACAGAAGCGGCGAGTGCTTTTCCAATTCTCTGTAATCCGATTTAGCAAGAGGGAGCAGGAATGAGTTACTGCCATGTTACAACAGGAGCCCAGAAAATTATGTAACAGAATCACAGAATCTCCTGAGCTGGAAGGGACCCATAAGGACC
>VWZZ01001047.1:224291-273596 GCA_013399095.1 Psophia crepitans
TGCACGCGGCTTTTGCTTCACTTATTAAACTCTTGTACCTGAACCCACGAGTTTTCTCACTTTCGCTCTTCCGATTCTCTCCCCCTTTTCCAATGAGGGGACTGACCGAGTGTTTATATGGTGTCCAGCCAACGGCTGGAGTAAAACCACGACACATCTGCAGACTTGCTCCTGGCACCTTCTAGTCCTACATCCAAGTCATGTCAAGAACCTATACATTAGAGAAAGCCACTTCTGCAAAGGAGATGAATATGTTCGTACAAAATCAGACTGAAAATGGAAAGTATCCAGAGGATAGGAGACATGGAATGATCTTTGAATCAAACTGCAGGACTTTTTAGTCTTGTGTTGGGATTTTGTGTTCCATGAGCTTCTGCAACTCCGGCCCTTAATTTCCAAGTAATAACATCTCCTGAGATAACTAAGTGAAACTGGTTTATGCTTGCCTGCTTAACTGACATTAAAACAGCAGTTAAATTAAATATGAAGATATTAATTTCAGAAATGTTTAAAACGTCTGCATTTACAATAATCTTCTTGAATAAAGAAGTTACAAAACTTCAGACGCAGTCCCCAAATGCATTTGCCTTAAGAAGTTACTTCTCAACAAACAGAATTTTTAGAAATAGATGGTCCACACGCTCGTTAAAACTGCAGCCTGCACATTGTGCAATGGTTTTCAGGGGAAAAGGGTGATGACAACTAATTTTTCCTTCTGGGTAAGGCAGTAAAAGGAAATGTACCTGCTGCTGTCTCAGTTAACTCTGAAGAGCAGAGTCCTTAAAGCACATGATCTCAGGAAATCTCTGGGGGACTGGGGATAAAGAGAGTGGAAATAACTGTACATACGTCTGAGCCTTAGTTGCCTTCTGAAGGGCCTGGTCCTATTCACTAGGAACAGAAAGGACAGAGGATGCAAAACCACAGGTTTGTCATGAAGGAATGAGAATTTGTTACTATAGTTTGGGGTGTTTTCTAGTTAAGACAGGGGAAATCCTTCATTTGAAAGATGCAACAGCATACAGCTTACTGAGGAACCTTATTGCAAATGGAAACGAGGAGAATTTATGAAGGAGACAAGCGGCATGAGTGATGAAGCACTAAGCTTTTCCCAGGTATATGAGAAAAGGAAAATGGCTTTAGGGGCTTTCTGCCCGTGTGCTGGGCCTGTGAATTCACCACAGGCTGTGAATGTACCCGCTCCCAGGTGCTAGGGGATATGTCTGCCTCTAGCGTACACGTGCATGGAGATGCAGAACGGCTCAAAGATGCTCTGCTCTGTAAGTGCCATCCTGTCTTCTCAGGTGGAGCCCCAGGGCTGCTTTTCTCACGGGTGTTAAGCAGACCTCACTAAGGTAAGAACGACCCTTCATCTGCTCCCGTACATTCAGGGTGTGGCTAGAGAGACAGCAACCGTTTATTTGTCCTGAATCTTTTCTAAATTCAATCACATCTTTAAAGCTATAGAGGAAAACAGCCGAGGTTAAGGGCAAATAGCAAATGGCACGGTGCATTACATGCAACGAGGACAACAACTTCCTATGGACTCCTGGTCCAACACGGTTCTCTCACGAAACTCTTGTGTTGCTGCTTTCTTTTCTTTATAACAGGAGGCAAGCAAGCCAGAGGGTTCAATACAGGACTCATTAGTAGTTGCCCGTTTATTAGTCTCACCACTGCTGGCTCCCAGCCCTCCCGCTGTGCTCCTGTCATCAGCAATGTTGCACTGAAACTGCAGGACCACGGCTACGTCCGGCTGCACAGGAGGTGCCCACTTGGACACGGCTCCAGCATTTGGCAGCGCACTCAGGGCTCCCCAGTGCAGACACGTGTAGAAAGCTCATAAGCTCAGCAGGCGCCTTCCAGCAGGGAAAATGGGAGAAGTGAATGTTTGGTAGAGTCGAAGGTGCGTTAACAACCAGACATTCCTGCCACGAGGGAGGGCAGGACGCATGAGACCGTTTCTGTTTTTAACCCCTCTCTTTGTATCGCACCGCACGGTGAAAACAGGGCGGTACTGGAGGAGGGCGGCTGTTTGTGCTGGTGCTGTCCGCGCCGCGCCAGGAGCCCGGGACACGCACAGCTTCTGCCTGGAGTGCCTTTCCACCCTCAGCAGTCTCATTTCATCGCGCACTGGACGCTGTGCTGATGATTCCCCAGGACTGCAGATTCCTGGAGGTAGCTGTAAGCTGCACCGGTGCCGCCTGTTTACTTGTTTAAATGCTTATAAAGCGTGGCTTCTGGGTATTTGACCTGGGGTTATATGGTAATTCCAGCGCTTACTCATAAAGATCTCCATAGCTGGGAGGAATGTCAGTAAATAGCACTATGCAGAGCTCAACACTCAGTAACATCCACTTTTATTGGGGTTAGATACGCAGGAATGTGACAGGGAGACATTCCCAAAGTACAGTGAAGCAATACAATGGCACAACTTGTACCGTCGTTAATGAGAGACACAAGGCCACCAATTCCCTGTGTTGCGCTTTGACATCGTGCCCTGGAGTGCCTTTCAGCATGGGTTGCTCTAAGCCCAATCCACTTCCCCGCGGAGCTGTGTCTCTGAACGCCGCATGCAATCTCTGGAACTGAGCAGCTGCTGGGGAACGGAACAGCATCATAGCCAGTCAAGCTATGCCGCTTCTGCTGGAGATTTGCTGATCTCATTTAGAGGGGGCCTAATATTCCCCTTCTAATTAATTTGTTCTGTTCGCCTGCAACTGAACTGGCTTTTGTTCTTTGGGAGCTCCTCAAAAATTAGATGCAATACCTGATGGAATTTAATTATATAGGCTGGGAGAAAGTGATTAAGGGCAAAGGGAGGGCTGATCACACCGCACACATGCTCCAAGGGTATTAGCGGAAGGGGAGGTAGAGGGTGCTTTTTCCCAGCTGGAGGGAGAACACTAAGGAGTGATTGTCTCCAGTAGGAACTTTAAGGTTAGAGATAAACATTCTTTGATACCTGAATGCCTTTGCAAGGGTCAGATGTGTATTACTAGAGCTGTTCAGATCTGTCTCAGATACCATTCCAGTGAAATTAGGTCTGCACGTCACCCTTGGCCTCATGCAGCAGATCTTGATTCTGATGCTCTTTAATCCCCCTGGGAGCTGAGTGCTTCCCTAACAGGGGGAGCAGGCTGCAAGAGAAGGAACTGCCAAGGAGGTGATCACAAAAAGGGGTTTGCTCCTGGTCCATGCCAGTGCTAGCTTGACCCAGAGTCTGGGAGGCCCTAGACCATATATTCCTGTTCTGTGTGGGAGAAATGATTTATCCAAGATGCTAAATGTGAAGAGGATTCAGGAGTGAGGGCTCTTAGGACAAACTTCAATAGAAATTCTGCAAAATTGCATGATTCCACCAGCTTTTTGTCACCACAGCCAAATCAATCTCTACTCCACGGCACAGGAATAACTTTTATTCAGAGAAAAGTAGTAGATTTCGGTAAAAGGGTGGCTAAGGAAAGAAATAGCAAAGTGAAGAAGAGAGGGGAGAGGAAGAACTGGGGCAAATAAGAATGCCTGATCACAAGAAACCATTCAGTTAGACTCCTGGGAACCGCTTACAGTCACACAACTGCAGGTATTTAATGACAATATGAGTAACCACCAGGCTGTAAAAAGCACAAAGTGCACACTTTCCAGGCACATCTTGCAGGCACACTTGAATAGCGTCGATGTCCAGGCATCAGGTGCCAGCACATCCTCCATGGAGCTGGGATCTGAAACGGTGGGGAGAGAGGTGGTCTGGGTGTCCAGAAAGCCTGAGGCACCCAAAGAAATCACCCCCATCATCAGGAGACAGTTTCCTGTGCCTCCTCCTGTGGAGGCACATGAGAGATGTGGGAAGGGGTGCAGGTAGAGATGTCTCCTGGAGGGGATCTTCTGGGCTGTACATTCTTACCCTAACATCACCATCCAGGTAAGTCCTAAAATAACTGGAAATGGAAGAAAACTGTGTCTAACTATTTTGCTTTCAACAAGCTGGTTAAAACACTGATACTTAGCAGTCTGTAACGTAGGAGGAAAGATCATTTCAGACCCAGTACACAAGCCTTGTTCCGCTTAGGAAACACTTCACACATCTTCACTTGGGAATTCAGCAACATCGGGTCAGGGAAGCAGTGCGGCAGCTGACTTTGTTCCCAGCTCTTGCTCTGGTGCCACAGGAGACACCAGCTCCAGGGAAAGTGACAAGGAAACTCATGAGACTACACTTCACACTTTGAGACCACATCTGCCATGGTGGGGCATTCTGTCCCTGCCCTGTTTAATGATCATTAGCAGTAGCTGGTTGAGCAGATTTCCTGTGCTAACGAGCACCTTAGGGTAGTGGCAGAGAAAAAGGACTTCCCTGCTGAGCGAGGACCCCTGAGCAGCACTTCTGCAATGAGCAGCAAACACGTTCCTGCCTGAGTAATTTGTCTCACAAATATCAGTCCCAACAGACTGTCTCTGACTGTCAGTGATAACGTTTGTCTGATAGAGGAGCTGATGGGGGGTCACTCAGAGCCCACCCTACTGCAAAACAGCGGCCTGGCTCCCAAAACCACCTTTGATTTATGAGGAAACTGTCTCCTCGACTCCACAAGCCTTCAGGAGCTTTATGCTTCTGCAGCCATGCTGCTCCTCTTATCCCAACCATCTGGAGACAGTAAGAGAAGCTGCCATCCTACTTCTGAGCTGAAAAGTAGACAAGCCTAGGCATGCCCAGGTCTGTGTGTTCCCACACAAATACCATCTCTTAGCCAACAGAGAGGTCAAAGCTACCCCACCTGCCGAGCTAATTAAGCACAGCCACATGGTCCAGGAGACCCTGCAGTGAACGCTCCCAGATTCATGTGAGAGGATTAGAAGCTGCTGTGAGAACAGCCACGAATATTAGGTGCTTCGCAACTCACCCGCTATCTCTGTCTGCAGCCCGCTGGTGGCTCCCAGACAGCCTGTGCGGGCGGATGAGCCTGGGATTATCCTGTCTCCTGATGCACCAAGCTGCTGGATCTGCTCGGAGATCTTTGCACTGGGAGGTTTGGCTGCTGCACAGCCTGGTTCTGCCAGCTTGGAGGATGGCAGGAGTGAGTCCTCCCTGAGCTCGAGAGCAAAATGAGACGCTCTCTATGAGCTTGGTTCCACATAAATATCACGACGGAAATGAGAAATAAAGACACAACTTTGTAAAGTCTTTTGACACAGTTGGGTCTCAGGTCTCAGAATGATGGTATCATTGATTTCCTGCTAGCAAAACGCATCCTATACCGTTTTTCACTCTGTAGTCAAAGCCTAATTCACTGGCTTTTCCTTGGTATGGAAAGGGTCTCTGATTTTCCCCCAGTATGTACCATTCTGGCCTCTTCCAGTATTTGAAAGGGTTTTAGATGTGCACACAAGATTTTCATGTAATGAACTTGCCGTCCAGGAAGGGAAGCGTGAAGTGGCAAATTGGGAAACCCGAGAAGAAAAAGCACTGAGTGGATTAAAAAATGAAAGTGATCACACACTAATTAAAAAAGCTGGATTTGGTAACAATTGCTAAGTGTACATTAAACTGCCTAGTCTGAGCTATACATTTGTTTTGCTGCTTCCCAGTTTTTCATTTGTTTGTTTGCTTGTTTTGCTGGTTTTACAGTTTTATGGCTGTCGACCTCCTGAACGCAGCAATTCTGACACAACTCTTGCCGTGGTGACAATAATGACCAACAACGATCTCTTGTGATTAAGCGTGCTTGTGCCTGGCCTGTTTTGCTGAGTATCTTTCAAAAAGGTGAGTGATAGTGAGTATGTAGTGAAATAGTAGGACAAGCAAGAGGAAGGGCGTGGAGCTGCCCCAGGGGAGGGTTAGGGTGGAGATCAGGAGAAAGTTCTTCCCCCAGAGGGTGGTGGGGCCCTGGCACAGGCTCCCCAGGGCAGTGGTCACTGCCCCGAGCTGGGCTGAGTTCAAGCAGCGTCTGGCCAACGCTCTCAGTCATCTGCTGTGATGGGGCTGGGCCTGTGTGGGGCCAGGGGTTGGGCTGATGGTCCTTAGGGGTCCCTTCCAACTCGAGAGATTCTGTGATTCTATGAAGCTTTGAAAGGAAAAGCAATTAGAGTTTGGAAGGGATGGCAAGGATCATCTAGTTCCAACCCCCAGACTCCAGTCTGGTTTGGGAAAATTTTCCACTAGTGTAATGGCATGTTTTAGGAAGAAAACAAGGATTTTTCAGGTGGCTTATGGTAATTTCTGTCCTGTCACTAGTCCTCATGGCTTTTTTTTTCTCTCTACCCAGTGCAGTACTGTGGCTTTTCTGTGCTTCTTTCTGCAGCCCACAAACCAACTGCAATTCCTCTCATTTTATAGCTGTCTGCAGCTGGAACTTGGACTCCCAAAGCAGTAGAGAAGGAGTATGCAGCCAGGCAGCCTGTTTGGAGGACACCACAGCCCTGCATGGCAGCCTTCCTCCATAAACAGGACTTGGAACAAAGATAAATCCGAGTGCACAGTACAGTGCAACTACACCCCGACTCTGTCATCCCAGATCAACGTCCCCTCTATGCTCAGAGAACTGGCAGTGTGAGCAAAATAAAACACAAAGTATTTGGAGACCAGTGTTTCTGCATCTGTTTGGGGTTTAAGTGACATTCAGCTGCTGAATGTGTGCAAGATTTGCCTCTCTGTGTGTGACCCACAAGGAGAAAGGAACCAGAAGATACCAAGAAGACCTAGCTCTTTAATTCAGCACCATCTTCTAGCTTTGGAGATCTCAAGCAAAGCTGGCTGGAAACTGGGGTTGAAATTGCACAAAAATGAATTGCCTGACCATTAGAAAGAAAATTAGAGGATCTATCAGGCCAATGAAACATTTCACTCTGATCAACTTGCTTTGAGCAAGAAGACTTGTACATTTGGAGAAAGCCAACATTAAATGCATCAGTCTGTTGAAAAGGAAACTCAAGCAAGAATGCACACTGAGAAATATAAGAAAACTCTCTGCTGTTCAAAGAGATTGCCATCTTCTGCTCCAACACTAAGGGCAGAAGCCAGCATAGACATGTCGAAGCATGGAGAGTGCAAGAAGCCTAAAATGCTAAGGAGAACTGCCCTTGGGGTCCCAGCGTATCCTCAGAATATTGGATGCTAGCGGAAGATTTTAGAAGTATAGAAGAACTTGTACTTTACAAATTTTAACTATGGGAGAGGGGGATGATCTTCCTAGGAAGGCAGATTATCATCCATCTGCCACCAGCTGGCTTTACACCATCCTGTGAAGGAGAAGCTGGCCATTGCCAGAGTCAAACATGAGATCAGAGAGCAGATCTGAGTGGG
Organism: Psophia crepitans; assembly: GCA_013399095.1. Lineage (NCBI taxonomy): Eukaryota > Metazoa > Chordata > Aves > Gruiformes > Psophiidae > Psophia > Psophia crepitans. Next base: position 231,592 of record VWZZ01001047.1, read on the forward strand.
CTGGAGGTGCCACTGGTCCCATTGTGCTTTGGGAATGCAGACAGGGAAACCTAATTTGACCTGTAGCTCTGTCACAGACCCCTTACAAGAATACTGTGACTGTACAGGTGGCTCAGGAGGAAGATCACCAGATATGCCCATACCTCAGACTCTGGAAGTTCATGTTTGAAGGGAAGTTGGGTTGTGCTCTAAGGGCTGTACAAATGGTTGTGATCATGTTGTGGAGTTACTCCTGGAAATATACCTGCCCATATCCATGACATGGCAGGGTGAAGGACAGCTGCCTCTTGTGCCATCTCTGCAAGGCTGCACTGCTCTAAATCCAAGGCTGATGGGGATCACAAGCTGCACGCTGCAGGAGATCCTCTATCCCCTACACTTCCTGGTGGGAGGTTTTGTGTCGCTGAACTGCTTAAATTTGTGTCTCTTGATTTCTGTATGTTACTTGAAGGAGAGAAAAGACATGGAAGTGGGTAATCCAGGCCTTAATACGCAAATGCTGCCCAGCTGTAAGTGACAGGAGACCAGGGATGGAGCCTGGCTTACACATATCACAAAGGATAGGATCAGACCCTGTGATACTGATATGCAGTTGGTGCAAGCCATTGATTAGCCTCCAAAGCATGACATAATTAGAGCTGTAGATACGGCAACAACATCACAACAATTGTGTCTTAAAAGTAAAGAAACAGCCGAGGACTGTGGGCAGCTTCCTTCCCTGCACTGCTGCAGCCACTGCAACACGCTGTGCAGCGATTACTCCACCCCAGCATGTTCTCCACCCCTGCTACTGCGGGCGGAAGTAAATGAGTCCTTGGGGAGCCTTAGTCCGTTAATGAAATCAGCCAGTAACAAAGTGTGCTGTTCAGATACACTAATGAAAAAATGTTCCCTTCCCAGGGACAAAGCTTCTCGTGCTCCTTGGGCACTCTGCTTCCAGGAATCAGTTCCTTTCAAGATAGGCAGTGAACCATGAATGACACGGACCCAACGAGGAAAGCTGGATGCAGCGGGAGAGGTGAAGTACTGGTTGTGCTGGGATTACTCCAGTGTCGTTGTCCCTAGGCTCAGAGTCCAGTGGGGACAGCAGTGTGGTGCCCTCTGACCTGTACCGAGACTGAGAATTTCTGCCCTGTTTGTGAATAATGTCACGGAGTTTCACTGATTTTTCAGACCTGATCTCAGCAGATCAAAGAGCAGATGTGGATGATTCCCTCCTCCCCTTTCTAACATACAGCCAGGGAGTAGGAGGAAAGGCAGAATGGAGGGCATGGAGAGACGCAGGAGAAACATCAGAAGAATGGGGGTTGAACGAGATGATCTCTAGAGGTCCCTTCCAACCCCTACCTACCACACTGTGAAAAAAGTGAAGAAGACATGAAGGCAAGAAAGAGAAGGAGATGGGTGTATTTAAACAAAAATCTCTTAACAGAAGCACCTCTATCTACTTGTACCAGCTTACAGTTCCTGAAGGGAACAGAGCATGGGAAAGGGACATCTTCCAGCTCACAGATGTGACAGGGGCATCATTAACCAAACTAGGCAAAGGTGATGGGCGATGGGAAGTGTCACACACCAAAATACACTTTCTCATTCCTGAGCTTTGTGGCTGTGGAAGTGGTTTGGGTTGGTCAGAAGATCAGGCTGTCCGAGATTTCTTTTTTCATGCTGGTAGGAGCAAGATGAGAGCAGGTATTTTTCCAGTAGTGAAGCAACTCAACGTCCATGTCTAACACACTGGGGTTTTTTTAAAGCCCATGCCAGGCCTGCACCACTTTGCATTTGGGACAGGTGTTTGGACCAAAACTATTACATCTCAGACACAGTGATCATTTTTCCTTCTGTCTTTAGGAAACAACAGACTTTTTAACAAGATGCTGGCAGTTTCTTCTAGCAATTCCTTCTGGCACCGCATTTCTCTCAGTTTCACAAGCAGGATCAGCTCTGCTTGCATTATTTCTTTCTTCCAGCCCCACATGAGGCTGGCATGCTGAACTCCACAGGTGCCTCACGCCTGTGATGGTCTGAACACAGGCTGAGTCATATCGTCTGTCTCTGGATCTTCTGTGCTATCATTCAAGCTGCTCAAAATTCAACACATCTCTTTTGAAGTCCAGAAGGACAACTGACTATTTCCAAAGGATCCCAAAATGTCATAATGAAGGAAGTTTCCATTGCATTTCTGATGTGATGCTCAAACTGCAGCCCAAGCATTAAGGACAAACTATACACCTTGCCCAGGTCTTGCCTCTGCAGTCTAATGTCATCAGCTGTGACGAGTGATCTAACCCAGCTCTGAAGGGACTATACATGAGGCAAGTGAGCCTTCTGACCAGCCATCTGTGTGCTGAAGATCTAGCCCTCAAGGAAAGCAGCAACGGTTTATCATTTCCAAATGAACGCCATAGCGTGACAGACGCCAGCTGCCGTGGGTGCCTCTGGTAAAATGAATTTGCTGCTAGAAACTCCAGATGTGCCTGGGTGGAAAGCCCTGCTGTGCCTTGTGAGGGAAGCCTAGCCGCACTGCCTGATGCCCTGATCGTGCCTGGGCTGCTCGGGCTCAGGGATTTTCCCTGTTGGTACATGCTGGGCACCAGGGGTCAGCTGGAGGGAGATACCAAGTGGGAGTACCTCATGAGAGAAACTCTTCTTCTGAGCTGGAGACAAGATTCTGGTTGAGTTAAATAGGAACAGTTGGATGGCAAGAAGCTGGGATACTTTCAGGGCATGGTTTAACTCCTGAAAGAGTGGTGCAAAGACAGTTAAGCCATCCAACCTGGAGCCTCTTGTAGGCTGAGTTATGCAACGGCTCGGTGTGCCTGGCACAGGAGGGAGCAAGCAAGCGCTCAGCTCAGCACTCTCAGCTGAAGATTTAAACCTCCCATTTTATTTACTGTCAGATAAATAAGGTTCGGCCTGGTACGAAAGATGTTCATTTGCTCTCAGTTTGCCCACAAGTTATCTAAGTCTTCACCTGGTCACTCCTTTCTACATTCAGTGGAAAAGAAATTAACATCTTTGCTTCAAGGTAGCTCAGATGAAACCATCTCCAAGGTTGCCTACTTCCCTCCACTTCACCAGGAACCCCCATGACCTGCTCAGACTTAGACCTCTGAATTTAGCTGTCAAAGAGGAGGTTTTTGGACATGAGAGTCTGAAGATGAGAGAGGCAGCTCTCAACCTTTGTCTGATGAGCCAGGCATCCTGGGGATTTGATGGCTGACTGTTGCTCCAAGACCTGGTTAAGAAAACTTTACTCATTTAACTTCTGTCAGTTGGCTAGTATAAACATAACTGAAATGATCCCCATCCTGATTTGCCATCAGACTCAGGATACTTCAAACTTTTCCTTCAAGAGGGAAGTTTAAAGTCAGTGGTACAAAGAAAGTGTTTGACTGTTTACCCATGTGAGCATGGTGTGTGGGAGGCACTGCCAAACGTGGGAGTGTGATGGAAGGGGATGCAGCAGTGATGGCTGTGATGGAAGGAAAGCTGACAGCCTGGACTTGGTTGTGATGTTAGCCTGCTTGGTCTCTTTGGACAAGTCGTGTCTCCGCCTGCGCTTCAGTTTGACAAATGGTAAATGGTGATAATACTTATTTTCTCAGCTGGGCTTCGGGAGCTTCCTTATAAATATTTATGAAGTGCTCTGTTTATAATTGTAAGTAAATAAATGGGTATATGGAATCGACAGTCTAAGGATGCAACTTGTTCTGTTTCACACACTTAAATGTAGTCATGTATGGTTTCTGCTTTCAGTTGGAAGCAAAGAAGTTGGGAATAACAACTTCAAAAGCTTGCATCTCAAACTGAGCCCCAATTAAGAGAGAGAAGTCAGTACTTGAGAGGCAAATCCTGCTGACATTAGGAAAGGCTGGGAAAAGCTCTTCTGGGTACTTCATGTGGCTAAAGATGTAGATAGGTTCCTGTTGAAGTTTATAGATATGCTGAAGTGTCTAGATCCTTTCTGAAGTCAATTTGAGAGGGGACATCATGCTCAGACAGTCAAAAGCATTTGGAATCTTATCACCCACTCATTTTCCTGTGACATCTGCAGCAGGTTACCTTTGGGGACCTTCCACGAGTCCCCCAAGTTGCTTTTTCACATCTTCCCTCTCTGCCCCGATCAGCAGTTGTCCTTGACTGTGTCCTTGTCCTTGTTTCCTACTCAGCATGCAACTGCTAGTGCACTTTTCTATTAAACCCATTGCTCGTGTAACGGTGGAGCTCCTTGAGCATCAACTGCCTCCTGTTAGAAAACGTCCCAAACTCTGACTCCAGTGATGGCCCTTCCACGGCACTCCTCACTGCTTCTTCTACCAAAGCTATTGCTGTTCCATAGGGACTAGAAGATTAATTCCTCTTTGAAGGGCATTGACCCAAGCAGTATTTTCAGTACCCTGTTCATTCAAACGCATGCCCGTCTGCGATAACCTGTGCATAACACAAGCCCTGGATCCAAGCACAGAGTTAAGCATGCTGCTTCTGCACGCAGTGTCTCCTAGACAGAGATCGACCCCAGGGCTGAGAAAACCTGTCTATTGTTTCTGGCTGGACTTCATGATGGCTAGTTGACTTTGGGGAAATGCTTCATACGTTCTCCTGACTCAGTTTCTCCCTAAATTGTGGATGCTCATTCTCTCCATCATTAAGTACTTGGAAACATGCTAATAATACCACTTAAAAGCAAGGGAGGGTTGTTCTGTAGAGAAAGTCAATACTGCTGTAAAAATGGCTTTGGAATAACAGGGACGCTGGTCCTGCACGATTATCAGAGATTCTTTTCTTGTTTATTGGCTGAGTATATTTCCATGCTTCCCTGAATTCCTGGACTTGAACTGCTCTGCAGCTGACTCTGGAAGATGGCTCCATCCTTTATGGTGAGAGCTTGTACTGCCAAGCAATGGGTGATCATGGCATGGCCACGCATTGATGCACACTGCGCAGACAGCAGTAGCCAAGATGCTTTCCAGCAGTGGGATCCTACCAGGATCCGAAAGCAGAGGTCCCTAAGGAACCCCTCACTCCACAGGAGTGGGAAGGAGTTTTCACAAATCAACTTTTGCCAGGCCTGCTGTGTATTTCGATTGCTAACATGAATGTGTGTATCTCAACGGAGACTGGTAACACGCTGCAGACCTCAAGTTTAACAGGCCAAATGTAACATCGACATCTTGTATGCATTTGTGCTGGACATTAGATGCTCCAGCCGAGCTTACAGCTGTAAGCAGAGCAATCCAGATTGGGCTGGAAATGGCTGAACAGAAACAAAGGGAACAAAGGTCTACAATCAAGCCTAAAAGACAAGGGTGATGTTATAAATAAAATTTTAAGGAGTAAGAAAGAGAAAAACAAGAGTAAGTTAAAACACTATTGAGAAGAAGCGAAACCTTCCCAGAGGTGTTTTAATGCATGCCGGTGCTGCATCAAGAGGCTGGAAAGAACGGACAGATGAGCATCTTTTACTAAAATAACAAAATACTAGTCAATCAGTATCTGTACACAACTGGAGGAGCCCAGCTCTTCAGGGGTGTTTAAAGGAGGCAAAGCCTGGCGGTGTCCTGTCCGGCTGCGAAGGGCCAACGTGCTGAGCCTCATGCTGCCGATGCCAAGAGCAGGTATTAACATCTGCAAGTTGCTGGAGGAGAGGCACCCTGCAGCTCCTGACTTATCTTGAGGTATCATAGATGCTCTTCCTCCAGAGATCTAATAGCTTCTTTAGGAGGGATGACATGACACAGCTATTATGTTGTACCTTTGCCCCTCCCTTGTCCTTCCTGAGCTGCCGCCCTGGGGTACGGACACAGAAGGGCTCCTTAAGGCATCCATTATGTCAAGTGGGAACGTGGGATTTCAGCACCAGATTTCTGCTCTGAGATCCCTGCAGGTCTCAGAGCTGTTGTTCTATACCCACACTGTCATAAGCCCAAGTTCATGAGTTGCTGTGAGCAACAGCACAGCTTTGCCTTTGCTTTAAGCAAACGAGCTCTTCACTGCGAGCTCTCTCCATATAGTGGACTTCCTTCCTCTCTGGCCTGTTGGGATCTCCTCCCTTGGCAGGGCACCAGGATATGCCAGTCTGTCCTATGTGATACCAAACTCTATGGCTGGTACCACAATTTAAAACAACTTACTGCAGTCTTAAACGAATCTTCTGCAGGATTTTCTTGAGAACATGTGGCACAGCTGTACGGTGTGAGCCAGGCTCCATTTTTATGGCCTGAGCTACTGTGCCCAGCCATCAGGCCACGCTGGCCCGAGCCGTGCATGCCCTACAGCTCTTCGTGTGCTGGGCCTTTCACCGTTTGCACCTCTGATGACACATGACCAGCCGCAGCGGTGACTGCGCCAGGTAACTGCTGTCTCCCAGATGGCCAGGCTCCACACTCCCAGACTGACCCAACACCCCGGCACCCTTCTCTTCGGCACCACGGGCAGCTGAAAGGCATGCCCCAGCACCTGCCTGTTCCACATTAGCACGGGAATGCTTTGCTGCCCGTGCTGTCAGGAGATGTCCCAGAGCTAAACTGCACAAGACAGTCACTGATGGATTGTGGCACCCAAAATTAACAAGAGGGATATTTATATTTTCACTGCCGAAGCCTTGGAATGAGTCCCTTTTTGTTTGGCAGCCCTCCCCCAGAACTGCATTAGAAAGCTGCTGAGGCCTGAGGCAGATGCTTGCAGAAAGTGAGTGCTGGCTTTGTTTACTAGGTAGCTACTCTCACAGAGAGGAATTCAGCCAGTCGCTTTGATCTTAAAGGTGACACCATTATTTTTCTGCCTTTCTTGAGTGAAAGTGTGCTCAGCTTCGACCCCTTTTTCGAGCAGTTTTACCTGTGGACAATAATCCTGTTGGGCTGAGTCACTCTCAGCCTGTTCTTTTCTAGTCCCAGGCCAGATTTGCACGTGGTTTTTGTCGTCTTCTGTCAGGAAAAACTCTGGAAGAGTTCCTTGGTGGCAAACTCTTAACAAGAAAGTATAGAGTGGCTCAGTAAAATCATTGCAATGCCGCATGTTGAAGGATGCCAAGGTCAGCTCGTAAGGTGGGGGCTGCTTTAGCAGCTCTCCAAGTCAGGCTCTGCTCAGCAGATGTCTGTTCTGTGCGACACGCTCTGCCCCGGGGCAGGGGGTATCAGCAGGGATGCGACAGGCGTGAGTCTGTCTCTTGTGAACCAGGCTGGGATGTGCAACTGCCACCACTGAACCAGCTCCTTGGGTTTAGCCTGTTCGTTGTAAGGGGTGTGTTATAGTTCTCTCCCGCTGCTCGAAACAAGGGCTCAGCAAGCGTTTTAATTTTAACAAGCAACTGGAAGCAAGAGTGATTTTAATCCGTAAATCTGCCGTGGGTGTCAGAATGTCTCCCTGATTCCAGGGGAGCATGACGGTGAGCAGCAGAAGCCATGCACAGACCTGGTACATGACCTGGAGGACCCTGCTCCCCAGTGGGCAGGACAAAGCCTTGCCCACCTGCCCCGCAGTGCTGGCATTCGCTCTCCTGGACAGTGCACTGGCAGTCAGCAAGCTGGCCTTCAGGGCAGATACCATGCCACATTGCTTTTTGGACTATTTTCTGTTTGGCTGAATTGCTAATGCTATAGTAATTACTTAGGAAAATTCCTTAATCAAAATCACATTTGTGGAGGTAATGAGCAAATAGGTCAAGGAGAGCAATGTGCCTTATAAGCAGGAGATGCTTCCCTGAGCATCTGCAGAGCTGGCTGTCTTGAAGGACCATCAGGGAGGCCCGGGGGGACAGGGCTGTGGTCCAAGGCGTGTTTGAAGTGCAAACAGTCTAACCAAGACTGCACTTTTGGGTGCTGTATGCACTGGGGATGCTGCCATACACACCTCCTAGGAGGACTCTGCCCAGCACAGCCCTGATTCATGCAGCGCTCCTTGTTGCTCCATCTTCCAGGCGCATATTGCTTTTAAGGACATGTCCCTGGTCTTTGAATGGATCTAACCATCAACCTATGTACCCAGAGGTCTTAGAGGAAACCTGGTTAACAAAAACTGTCCCGGATTCTCAGAAGCGCGAGATCAGTCAGAGACTCAGATAGTCCAAAACACTGCAAGCACAACATAGATTTTCTCCTAGACTTCGTATTTTAAACAACTAAATACAAAGATGAAGTAGGTACCACTGAGACAGTGAGACCTAGTGCACCCTCAGCAAGTTTGCCAATGACACCAAGCTGTGTGGTGGGTCGACACGCTGGAGGGAAGGGATGCCATCCTGAGGGACCTGGACAGGCTGGAGAGGTGGGTCCGTGTGAACCTCATGAAGTTCAACAAGGCCAAGTGCAAGGTCCTACATGTGGGTCGGCGCAATCCCAAGCACAACTACAGGCTGGGCGGAGAATGGATGGAGAGCAGGCCTGAGGAGAAGGACTTATGAGTGCTGGGTGATGAAAAGCTCACCATGAGCTGGCAGTGTGCGCTGGCAGCCCAGAAAGCCACCCGTGTCCTGGGCTGCATCAAAACCAGTGTGGCCAGCAGGGTGAGGGAGGGGATTCTGCCCCTCTGCCCCGCTCTGCTGAGACCCCCCTGCAGCGCTGCCTCCAGCTTGGGGGGGCCCCAGGACAGGAAAGACATGGAGCTGCTGGAGTGAGTCCAGAGGCCACAGAGATGATCAGAGGGCTGGAGCATCTCTGCTATGAGCACAGTCTGAGGGANAAGGGGTCATGGGTTTAAACTAAAAGAGGGGGGATTTAGATTGGATGTTAGGAAGAAATTCTTTACTGTGAGGGTGGTGAGGCACTGGAACAGGTTACCCAGACAAGTTGTTGAGGCCCCATCTCTGGAAGCATTCAAGGCCAGGCTGGATGGGGCTTTGGGCAATCTGGTCTAGTGTAGGGTGTCCCTGCCCATGGCAGGGGTAGGAACTAGATGATCCTTGCGGTCCTTTCCAACCTTATCCATTCTATGTTTCTATGATTCTATGAGACCTAAAACCCCAGTTATGTGTTCAGTGTCCCTGGCCAGGTCCCAGTCTGATGGACAGCTTGATGGCTTCCCTCTTGCTGACGTTGGAAATCTTTTCACTAGATTATTATCTTCATACAGTTAAATCCCTACTGCCAGCCTCAGATTTGAGAGTTCAGAATAATTTCACATCACATACAACCCTGAGTCACCTCACTGTACAACTTTTCTAGATCATTCAAATATACACTGAGGAACACAGGTACGAAAGCAGATCTTCTAGGACACTAATCGTTTGCCCAGTGTGAAACCTGACTGTTCATTTTCATCCATTGCTCTCTGTCAATTAACTCCTGAGAAGACCTTTCCTCTTATCCCACGGTATTCTCAAGCACTGTTGATGAAAGACATCACTGACAAATTCTAAAGCAAAATGACTACACTACCTTGACAGAATCACTTCCATCCACACGTCAGTCAACTCCTTCACGGAGCGCTAGCAGACTCATAATGCATGCCCTCCTTTCACAAAAGCCATCTTGACTCTTTTTGCTTGATTTTATTGTAATCCCTCACAGTGCACCTGCTCTACCAGCTCGTCTTTCACATCCCTGGCATTGTCTCTAAAGCCTTTCCAAAGACAGCGTAGACACCTTCCACTCACCTGGCACAAAGGCTGATTAAATGGTTAGACTGAACTTCAGGGTAACTTGGCGGCTCTCCTTTAAAATCCCTTGAGTGAATATTGCCTAGTCCAGATTACTTTTTACCATTTCATTGATAAGATTTTATACAAAACTTCCCTGATTCTTCAGTTTTAGGGAGATCATCAGAAACAGCCCCTACTCTGCCTGTGGGAATCTCCTGTCCTCCCCCACCACTGAGATGAACAGTGCAAGGATTAAAATGTCTTTGGTTTTGCCTTCCTTGAGTACTTTCGTATTTCGAAGATACATATTGCCATAAATTTCTAGCAATCTCTGCCTAAAATATTTCCCTCCTTTCTAGCAAGACATCAGATTACACAAGAAAAAAGATAACATTTCTTTGTTGCAAAATCTCCTTTCATCTAGCACAGGGGAGATTCCTGAAGCACACACAATACTTGTCTGGGAGAGAGAGCTCCCTCAAGCTTAGCTTTGTCCCAAAAACTAAGGACAATTCCACATTTGCGCCTCTACTCTGATAGTTGCTAGGAATTTGGATTGGTTTTTGCTTTTGTTTTTGTTTTGAAATCTATTTCTTTAGCTATAGTAAAGGAACTGACATAATTCATTATCAGAAAACCAAGAGCAAAAGCAAAAATAATCCCCAGAGCCATCAAAGCCAGACATTTCATTGCACATGTTTCCTCCTGGGAGAGGAGAAAAACACATGCAAGCCCAAACTGAAGTTAGCTGTGGTCTTTAGTGCATTGTTGGAAACCACACGGACACTCCCTTGAGAGGAAGGCTGACCCTCCCTTCCCACTTTATCCTTGTCTTGGGGAGGATTCACCTTCTCCAAAGGCATGGTAACGTCTGGACGTTAGCCTATGTCTCCTGCCTACCCCTGAGCTAAGTCAGCATCCCTCACTTAGGCACTTACAGGCCAACAACAGAGGTAACAAGACATTAGCATGGAAGGAGCCACCTTTTGAATGCCAGCAGTGTCTCCAAGCTGCACGGAGAGCCTCAAGGTGTGAGCTTGGCCATAGCATGATGATAGTGCCACAGTGCTCTGAGCCTGTGTCATAGATCATAGAATCACAGAACCTTTAAGGTTGGAAAAGACCTCTACGATCATCAAGTCCAACCACCAACCCAACATCACCATGCCTACTAAACCATGTCCCAAAGTGCCATGTCTACATGCTTTTTGAACCCCTCCAGGGATGGTGACTCCCTCACCTTCCTGGACAGCCTGTCCCAAGGTCTGACCACTCTGCTGGGGAAGAAATTTTCCCTAATCTCCAACCTAAACCTCCCATGGAGCAATTTGAGGCTGTTTCCTCTTGTCCCATCCCTTGTTGCTGGGGAGCAGAGACCAACTCCCCCTCACCACACCTTCCTGTCAGGGAGCTGCAGAGAGCGATCAGGTTTGCCCTCAGCCTCCTCTTCTCCAGACTGACCCCCCCAGTTCCTCCAGCCACTCCCAGAAGACTGGTGCTCCAGACCCTTCCCCATCCCGCTGCCCTTCTCTGGACACGCTTCAGCCCCTCAATATCCTTCTGGTGGTGAGGGGCCCAGAACTGAACCCAGCCCTCGAGGTGTGGCCTCACCAGAGCCCAGTGCAGGGGGACCATCATGCAGCAGAGTGCCATGAGAGACGCCAGTACACGCTGTGGAGGGTGAGACGGGGGGAATCTGGGAAGCCTCAAGGAAGGTTAGTGCTTGTGCCAGCCTCCATCTCCTGGTTTCTTGCCATGGATGCCCTCATCAGCAGGGCAGAGGGGTTTTGCTAATTGAAAGTGCCCCATAAAAGCCTGAGTCCCTGATTTATGAAGGGCAGTGCAATTAGCCTCATAAACAATTCAAGAATGTAAATCAGGAAAGGGCGAGCTGGCAGCAGACAGTGAGGCATTAATGGTCTTACAGCTGCTCAAAGGTAAATATTTCATTAGCTCCACCAAGTATCATTCTGACAATTATGTTAAACTGATGTTCACAGGTATAACCCTGCAACTTAATGCAATGCTGGGGCCACGTCTGCGCAAGCAGAACTCAATCCCCACCCGAGCGCCTGGGCAGCTGGGGTCTGCCAGCTCCTGAAGAAGGGCATAGGCCTGTGAGCCTGGACACACGTGGACGTGTGTGCACAATATGACAGCAGAAAGGCGAGATCAGGAGTTCAAAAAGCAACGTTTGTACTGGAGTGAAGAAACAAGCATGCCCCAAGCTGCCACAAGATCTCCTCAGGTGCCAAGGGCAGGAAAGCAGCTCTTCACATTGAACTCATGAACAGTAAAGACGTCCAAGCAGGGCTGGACCAAATGTCTGGAGATGATTGGGTTCTCCTGCAGAGAAGGAACTAGATCTACAGTGCAGAACCCTTGCTCTTCTGGCTCCTAAACTACATAAATTGAAAGCAGGAGGGTCCTGATCATTTTCTCCCTTGCTCACTCCTCCAGACCCACCATGCCGATCACCGGAACTGGCGTTCATCACTTGGCCTGCCTCAGGCACTTGTATTCCTTGCTCTCTAGTCATACTGACCCTGAACCTGTCAGGTGCTCAGCATGGTGCTCACCCCCACGACATCCTGGCTAAAGATTCTGGGGAACCTGCATGAAAATGTTGATTTTTCCCATTGCATCCATCCAAATTATCTTCAGAGAAACAAAGACTGACAGGCCGAGGAACTGACACAACAGCACATAAGGGAGTAGAGGTGGAATGCAAAATGCACAAAACGGGGCTGAAGTGGCATGGGGAAGACACTTGATTAGAAACGAACTATTAGAAGTGTGCCAGGGCTGGGAAGCGATGAGGTATAGTCAGGAGTGATTGACAGAAATGGTTTTGCCAGGACTCTCAGCTAAAAGAAAGCAGAACTTGAATTCTGGTATGGGATGTGCAACTGGACACTGTGGGGGTACCAGGGCATCTGCAGCAGTCACACTGCTGGGAAATGAGGCACAAAAAGCTGTGTGCTCTTCAGAAGAGGCAGAAAGAAGAGTGTAAGGGGCACTGAGGGCCAGGTAGTGGGGAAGGAAGCTCAGTTTGACAACTTGGATAGAACAAAATCTACTAAAATCAATAAAAAATGGTAGCCTGGATTTAAAAAAAAAAAAAGTCTGCTCAAAATCCATGAGTGAAATAATTATGGGGAAGATGTTAGAAAGGAGGTTACTGTAGGACCTGAAGTTTGCTGCAAAACTGCACAGCAGGACACAGGTTTCAACAGAAATCCTTGTGATGTTCTCAGTCATATACCACTGAGAAGTGCGTCATTGTGGGAGAGTTTAACTCCCACCTCCAGACCAAAGAAATAATACCATTGCTAATAGGAAAGCCCAGTTATTTCTGGATGCAACAGCTGACATATTTCTCCACCAGTCAGGAGGCCCACCAGAGGTTATGCTGCCTGGGACTGGGGTTTGGCTGCATAATGCAGACCTTCCAAAAAGATTCCGGTTAGAATGTAGGTTTAATTTGACTTCAGAGAACAAAAAGAAAGATAAACCAGGGGGAAAGTCCAGGACATAACTGACTATTGGGCTCAGAATCTGAATGTTGGAAAAGCTGGAATTTCCTCAGATCTTGAAGCTAAAATTACCAAATCAAACCAAACTGAAGGTCTTGGCTGTGACAAATCTCCCATGATCTCTCCAAAATCAAGGTCTGTCTCCATTTTAGATGTGTGACTCTTTGCATCATACAAAATAATCTGGGATATCTGGAGGAGCGACTGCTCTTTGGTTGGGAAGTTGCAAATATATTTGTAGAAGACTCTTGAGGGATGCTTTGCCTTTTCCTCCCTCTGCATCTCCAGACAGAAGTGCTGGGGAGTTTCACAGGCTGGGTCTGCACAGACCAGCCCCACCAGCCATGCTGGAGGCTACAGAGCTGCAGGACTTAGTCTGTGGGGCAACTACCAGCCCTTTCCAGCCATGGGCAGACAGTGCTGTTTCCCTTTACCAGTCAAGAACTTATTGCCCTGCTCAGATGGGAGCGATTCAGCTTCAGCACCTGCCAGTTACCCATGGGTAAAGCCTGACAGGGTCTGCAGGCTATCTGTGAAGGACATGAGAGCTGGTGTTGGCTTTTCAGGGCCGGCACAAGGCACTGTCCTGGGTTTCTGACAGTCTCCTGAAGGACAGGGCGATCCTCCATGTGATCTCACAGATGTCAAGTGACAGCCATGGTGCTATACAATCACTCTCTTGCGTGTCAGATGGTATCACAACAACTCACGGGAACTTGTCTAATCCCTCACTACAACCCTCCCACCCATAAGTCATGAGAACAGCACACGTTGATCAGAACCCATACTTATATACCTGAATCCTTTGATGGACAAGCACACTCAGAACCATGTTGGGCAAGTGGAGACCGGAGGCAAGTGGAGAGCCAAGTAGAGTCATTAGTCTGGCTCCTAGTGCAGCCCTCTGCCACAGCAGAGGGACTGAGGGCAAAAAAGAAAGGACAGTAAGGGAGGTGTGAAAGGAATGCTCCTCCTCCACCTTAGCTGCTTCAGTCATGCCACACCTGAAGTCCTCTGGGGTCATTCCTGCAGCTTGTTAGATGCTCATCAAGAAGAACAACTCACACACAGCAAGTAGCCTCAGAAGAGACAGGACGTGAGTTAACTCTGTGCTGTGTGGTTTTGCCTGTGCCAGGCACTGAAGGGATGCAATGAGGGGAGGCAGAAACCTGGAAACTTGGAATAAGAACCTCTGAGATCCACAATGACCAATCCCAAGGCAGCGGTGGGATGCTTCAAAGATGGAGGTAGTTGGAGCTACCTGACTGTAGCCTGCACAGCAAGAGCCCTTTCAACTTCCCCTCCCCCACCCTGCTTCCTGATCACTGAATGTATTAATATTTAAGTAGGATTTAATAGAAAAACTTGTTCTGCAGAGCTGTGCAACCTGCATGCCATACTCACTATGATCCCAAGCAGTCTGCAGCACTTCAATTTGCTTGATACTGGACCTACAGCATGGACACATCTCCACACCCTTCTTGCATCCTTCAATCACCAAAAAGACTCATTCCTTGCAGAGTTCCCCAAAGACCCTTCCTGTAAGGGCCATAGCACTGCTGGCTCCAAGATGTGGAGGTGCACAGGCACCAGCATTCTGAGTGCAGGCTGCCTGTGTGAACAGTACAGGGATCTGGCACATTGTCCTGGGAATGATTGGGATTTCAGGTCCCTCTGGCAAGCATGATGTAGACAGTAGAACTGCACTCCACCCATGGAGCTTGCTGAGAAATGCTTTCTCAGCAGGAAAAGCTGTGGATCCGGGCAGGAGAGGTGTGAAATGAAAGGAAGTGCCACAGAGGCTGTGTAACTGCAGTGGGGAGACATGGGGTAGGAAGTCACAGCTTCAAGAATTAATAATCACTTTACTGCCTTTGCAGAGGGGTTGCTCCGAGCAACTGGCAGCAATGGAACATCTTGCGTGGGGTTTGCTTTAGAGAGCAACAGTTCTCCACAGAAGTGACTTAACACCAGAAGATAGAGGTGTTGGCACAGCTGACAAACCGGGGACAGATTTGGGGAGAGAACTGCAAAAGACCATCCACATATATTAGAATTATTTTCCTGAGAAGGATTTGATGAGATGTGAACTACATTATTTGCTAATGTTGCAGTACAGAGCCTTGTCCAAAGCCCAGGAGAGTCAGAAGGAATCTTTCCATTAACTTCTCTGATTGTAAGTGAGATTGTGACAGATGTACTCCCTTTTCCTTCCTCCTCAAATATTTTAAATCAAACAGAAAGTGTAGTTAGATTTGTCCTTTTATGGAGGAGGGCATCGCTCCCTCTTGATATGCTCATATAAATAGCCACATGGGAGTCTTTTCAGGTGCCTGCAACAAGTAAGATGGTCACAGAGTAATAAAGCTTCGGAGAAGAGGAAATGAAGCAAGACCCACTAAATTCCCAAGCTGCACACACATGGCTGGCGTGCCAGAAGAAACAGGGGCTGCACCAATGATAAAAGCTGTTTGCAGCCAGCAATAAAAGTCGTCTTGAGATCTTCAACACGAGCCAAACCTTCCTGCCATCTTTCAATCTAGAAGCAATCTCTTGCTGAAAGCCACCAGAACCCTGCGGCATGCCCCAGAAGTGGGAATACCCTGGAGATGTGAGCGTTGCGAAGGAGAAGCCAAGCTGCTTCATGTAGAGAAACTCTGCTGAAAGAAATGGGAAAGCAGCCCGGCAGCCTCCTCCTTGTTCCTTTGCTCTGGCTGGGCAGAGCTTGAGACAAGACAATAAGAGACAACTGGCTAAGCCTCTTAGGAGTTAAATGCCTAAAAGACCCACTAATCAACTAGGTTTTCAGACACCTGAGCAATATCTTCTGCTGGTGATGCTCCCACTTCCCCTAAGCAGGGTTTTGCAAGGTCTCCAAAAGCTACATATCTAGGTGTCAGATGAGCTATTCATCACATACTCAAGGACTGATTTATGAGAAGTTAACCATGGCTTCCCCAGTACCACCTTTATTCTCACTGTCTTGCAAGCTGAGCTGGTAGTTTTCCATGACAAGGTTGCAAGAGTTACTTACAGCTTTGTAAAGCCTGTGTTCCACTGCTCTTTGTGGAAGTGTGGCCAGTGGTCAGCTGTGGGGTTCACTGCCTCTGGTGATAATGCCAGGAATAAAGCCGTGAACTTTTGTTTCAGTACACTTTTGCATAAAGTCAGCAAAATCAACCGGGCAGCAAAGAAAGGAAGCTGATGGAAGCAGAGCATAAATTGAGTTGCAATATTTGGGCAGGGGTCCAACAAGAGGGGAAGGAAAGTGTACTGATTATGGCACATTCTTAATGGAGCATTGCTTCCAGCTCCTCACCTCTGTTTACACTTGTATAGAGTGTGATAGGATCAGCAATCATGAAATGGGGGAAGCTCAACATGTAGAATGTCGTTATAAAGATTTCATTCTTCACAGTGTCAAGAGCAACTAGTTGCATTACCTTCTGGAGGACAATTTAATTGTTGTCAATACCAGTTGCAAATTGGCTTTAACATTTCAAATTGATGTTTTCTGTAAACTGCTCTGATTAATGGAAGAAAACATTGCGTTTCTGCCTTTCATCTGAAGATCTAATGCATTTTACAAACAATAATTGATCTAGCAACACACATAGAGGCAGACAGGGAGAAGCAAACCTACTATAGAAACGGTTTCACCTTTGCACAGTGCCCAGTAAAGCTGCAGGGTGGTACAGGACAGAACACTGGTTAGACAGTGAGCTTAGCTGTTTTTTTTCCCCAAGGAAACTCCTGAGAAACTTAAAACTAAAATACTTTAACTGCAGGCAGAATTGGTTTGGTTGTAAAATGCCCCCCCATGGTGTCAAATTTGAGTTCTGGAAACTCCCAAAACTGCTGGCCTCGGCCTCAGCCCACTTCATCTCAAAGTGCACGTAGCCTTGCAGGTGCTGATCGTCAATCCCAGTTGGGCACCAAGTTCCCAGAACTTCTAAGCACATGCTCTCCTGCACGCTCGCTCACAGGCAGCCTAGAAAACTCCTATTCAAAGCTATGGTTGCACGAGGCACAACTCAGTGGTCACAAACAGGGTGATCCCTCTCCATCCCATTCCTGATTGCACTTCTACATTTCGTCATATGTTGAATAACCTTTTCCTGAGCTGATTTTGCTCGTTAGTGAGTTAAACCAGCTGATGGAAGGCTCTGACAGCACCAGAGTCAGCAAACAGGGCAGTGGCCATGGCAGGAGAGGATGTGAGAGGAAGAGAATTGAGACCTTTGCTTCAATAGCAGAAGTGCCATTAGGCTGACACAACTGCCCATGAAACAGGAGCTTGAGAAGAAGAGTGGGCAGGCTCAAAGACTCAAATCAAGAAACCAGTCAGGGCTCAAACCAAAACCTAACCAGGAGCATGGCTCTCCTCGCCTACTGCATCCGCAAGCCCCAGGAGACTTGCTGGCCTCCCACTGCTGGGGCTGAGCTTTGTGGTGCCCCACCACCATCACCTTGTTTCCCAGGTGCCCCAGTTGCTGTCTGTTCTAGTGGGGGGTGTCCCTGCCCATGGCAGGGGGTTGGAACTAGATGATCTTTGAGGCCCCTTCCAACCCAAACCAGTCTGTGATTCTATGATTCTGTGATCTCAAGTACCGCCTGAGCAGGTAGTGAGTGCTGAGCTGGCACTGCAACAGCTTCGGCTCAGACACACAGCGCTGTCCAGGAAAGAGCATCTCCCAGTCCTGCTCTTTCTCACAGCACTCCACAGCGCAGATACCTGCGCTAACAGCCCTGCTCCTGATCCTTTCCCAGGTCTGGAGGAGAGGACAGAGCACTGAGTGAGGGGAACCGCCTGGCTTAAACATCTTTCCTTCCTGTCATCCACAACCCAGACTTTGTACTGTGAGAAACATGGGACAAGAGCCCCAACCGGCCTCTCTCCTTAGTTGTTGCACTCTGAAACTGTTTCCATCTCCGCGTCTGTATGTTCTGAGAACGGTAGGTCTTTGCCATTTCCAGCCCAGCTGTACAGATTGAGGAACTGGGAAAGCACTCAAATACATCCGGTTGGGCCTCCTACACACCAACGGTCTCCACCCTCCAGAAGCTGCTCACTGCTCCTGGTCAGCACTACTGCGACACCCCTGCCCCCATCAGTCCCACTTCCCAGGACCCCACAACCCCGCCAGCCCCGTGATTTCCTCTTAAACCCACCAACTGCTACAAAAATCAAAGCCTGGCTCTGGGAAGGCAGCCGACGTGCTCCCACTGCTTTATGTGTGTGGCAAGCCGGCGGCACGGGGCGCGGGGAGCTGCTGCTGCCGCACGGTGGGATGTGGGGCGTCACTCGGCGTGATGCAGCACGGTGCAGATCCCTGGCTGGTCACACGCCTGCAACAGACTCTCAGTTGCTCCTTCCCCATTAACGCCTCTTCTCACTGGAACGCGGCGCCAGAAAAGCCCGCGACAGTTAATTTCCACATTCTCCATGTGTTTTGTTGTACTGTTTTCAGTAGGCTCAGTTTCACGGTGAGGCTTTGTTTCAAAGTAAATCTATATGCTTAATCCTCTCTCCTGCTCACAACTTGCCTTAGTCACTATTTAAAAAAAAAAGCCGTTACCATAGTAACCTCCAGTTTCCTGATATCGCCGTGGATGATAAGCGCTGCCGTGCCTGGCCTTGTGGCTCTGGGACTGCGCTCTGTCCAACGAATGCTAAATTCCACCAAAACACTTTCAGCAGGCACCTGATATTTATCCCGTACCTCTGGATGCTGCTACTCCGTCGTGGCCGCATGGTTCACGCATCAAGATGCTGTTCGTATACGTGTGTGTACGCGCACACACTCCACCTACCCAATCTCTTCCTCGCAGAACTCAGACTTCTTTATTTTGTTTTATTTTTTAATTTTTCCTAATTTGTCACTTGTTAGCTGTTTTGATGCCTGAAACCTTGACATCAGTCATGGGAGATATTTGGATGTGAGGCAGAAGAAACTGTTGCAAATGTCATTGCTTTTTATTCTCCAGTAAGTTCACTGGTAAATAGGTTTGCAGTGGGGATATTTTATTGTCTCATGTGTCTTGGTAGCGGGGCATAGTTTTCCCGACGGTTCTTTTTCACAGATTACCCTAAAACTTTACAGCTCAGTAAAACACCCAGGAGATCAGAATAAATCAATGACTAGAAGCAGAAGCCGGTGCAGCCCCAGTCCCACCGAGGGGATGGAGAGGCGGCGTGGCGCAGGGGAGCGTGGGGGGTCCCAGCCTGTGTGCTCAGCATTAGTGGGCAGCACATCTTAAATCCTTACGGCTGCTCATGATCGACCATCCCCACAGCACCAGATCCTACCCTCTGGCAGCAACAGAAGAGGGAGGATGTCCAAAGCAGTCAGGTTAAGAAAAGATAAGCAAAGAAATATGTAACAGTTAAGAAGATCTGTTTGGAATCAGGGCCACCGAGCTCACTGCCCTGGGGCTGATTTTCCACCCATCCCCTTCTCCTGTGTTCCTTGGATTACAAGTGTTTTGGGACAAACTCTTTGCTTTCCAATGCAGGTGTAAAAGCTCTCTCTTGCTGTTAGGATACAGGATCGAGGGGGTCAGCTCTGTGCCCATGCAACGATGCAGGAGGAAGCATCCCTGCGCGTTCAGAGCAGGACCAAAGCACGCACTGCAGCACACGCAGGTGCCGTCCTGAAGGGACGGTGCTGGTCCCAGGGAAAAATTGCTCTCTCAGTACCTGTGCAAAGTGAATAAATTACTCCGGGACAGATACTTACAAGGCTTTAGTCTTTTACTCTGAAGGCCAGGGAAGATGGTAAGCCAAGCACCTTTTGAAGGAAAGCCCTTAGCCTCTCTGTGCGCCCTTTCCCACCGGTAAAATGGAGACTGGCAGTGCTGCAGAGGGTGGGAGTGGAAGAGCATCAGCTGCTCTGGTATGACTGGTGGTGACCTATGATGTCCAACACTCTACAGGCTAACTTGGGTCCTAAATAAGTGAGGAACCGAGATGCTTCACACCAAAGAAGACAGAGCTAGTGCCCTCTCTTAGTCACCCTGCACCAGTTCAGGCAGCAGCCGCCTCTCCCCACCCTGCTGCACTGCTCCTCCTTTTTGGCAATGGTATTTTGCATGCCAGGACATTGAGTAAGTCTTACCCTCAAAATGTTCCGAGACAGAAAAATCTGACATTTTCTGGTTGCCCAGAAAGCGCATTAACTCACTTGGGAGTTTCCTGGGTGGGAAAGCTGTGGGAAGCACCGGGGCTTACAGCAACAGAGGTGTGCCTGGAGGAGAAAGCAGATGGCGTGGCACTGAATTGCCTTATCTTCTACAGATCCTAGAGGTTTCAAAGCTGGTCCTGTTTCTTTCTTTTCAAATGTCAGTGAATGGCAACAGGAATATGGAGAAAAAAAAAAAACCCTGTTCCTAGAACTCTCTGGGTGTTTTCCAAGTGGTTTCCCTAATTCTTCACCCACCTGCACCTTAACTAGTTTCTTACAGCAGAGCGCAGGGGCTGTAAAATGCTGCTGCGGGGACTGGGGATCGTTTTACACCTGCTTTGTATTCCCCTGAACAGCTGTAAATGACAACACAAACTGTGAAGCAGCAGGGAATTTGAACGCCTTCGACATACATTTCTACACTGATCCTCAGTAAATTAATTCAAATAGTTGCTGGGGATTTTGGGGAGAAGCTGGAGAATTCAATGAATGAATAAAGGAAGCAATTTGAAGCAGAGACCAGCTGGAGGCTTGGGGGAAAGGAGAGAGGGGAAATGGAGAAGGATGGACAAGGAAAAGGCATATATAACCGGGAGGAAATCGGAGAAGCCGACCGCCCTGGCTAACCCTGGTCTTCAGCAACGGGCCAGAGCCCGTGCTGAGCCCACAGCCCAGGGAGAGCCGGGCCAAGCTCAGCGATCTCCTCCCCTACACGATGATTAGGATGGAAGTAGTCCCCATGCTGTTCTGCCTATATTTGGCTAGAGACGTTAGCTACAATTTCCATAAAGATTAAAGGCCTCTCCTGCATTTGTTCACATGCAGAACAAGCTCAGAATATGCCTCTGGGTGGAAAGCACTGCTGAAAACAGCACTTTGAATACATACATCTCTGGAACATCCTGACTCAAATGGCTTATTAAAAGCCTTCCCCAGATATATCAGGCTAATCAGAGCGGTAGCCTGTGCTGTTTGCTGCATTCAAAGTGGTAATCCTGCTCATAAGCTGTTCCCACACCTGCAGGTTACCCCCATCCCTCGTGCAGGTGAAGAGCAGAAGAATTTTCACACTGGAAAATTATCTCAGTTTACCCCTGGGGTCAGCTCCTCCGTGGCACATCTGGAGCTGGTTTCAGACCAGCGTATTCTGTGGGTGAGGCAATTTGATGTTCTGAGAATTAAGAGGTCAAAAGAATGTAAAACTAGGCCAGAGTCTTTTCACCAGCAAGTACAAAAAAGAGTCTCGTCACGATCTTACAGCCTCCTGATCCTAGAGGTAGTCAGAAGCAGTGTAATTCCAGGCATGGCTTTTACCTACCCGCCTCATGCCCAAGTAGGTGACATCTGGGGACCCTTCAGTGCTGAAAGTATTGTAAAGGGGCAGCAAGAATAGCCTCGTCCTAAACATATTTGGAGACAGTCTCCTCCCACATCAGTCTAATGGTCCTGACTATCTCTTCTGTCACAGGTTGGCAGTACCATCAAGGTGAATTGTATGAAGTGTCAGTCTGCTGGAAGGTAGGAAGGCTCTCCAGAGAGATCTGGACAGGTTGGATCGATGGGCCAAGGCCAACTGTATGAGGTTTAACAAGGCCAAGTGCCGGGTCTTGCACTTTGGTCACAACAACCCCAGGCAGCGCTACAGGCTTGAGGTGGAGTGGCTGGAGAGCTGTCTGGCAGAGAAGGACCTGGGGGTACTGGTTGACAGCCGGCTGAACATGAGCCAGCAGTGTGCCCAGGTGGCCAAGAAANGTCCATAGAAGGGCAACGAAACTGGTGAAGGGACTGGAAAAGAAATCTTATGAGAAGTGACTGAGGGAACTGGGGTTGTTTAGTCTGGAGAAGAGGAGGCTGAGGGGAGACCTGATCGCTCTCTACAGCTACCTGAAAGGAGGGTGTAGTGAGGAGGGTGTCGGTCTCTTCTCCCAAGTAACAAGCGATAGGATGAGAGGGAATGGCCTCAAGCTGCGTCAGGGAAGGTTTAGGTTGGATATTAGGAAAAACTTCTTCACGGAAAGAGTAGTGAGGTGTTGGAACAGACTGCCCAGAGAGGTGGTTGAATTGCCGTCCCTGGAGACATTCAAAAACATGTAGACGTGGCACTCCAGGACATGGTCTAGTAGGCACGGTGGTGTTAGGCTGACGGTTGGACTTGATGATCTCAGAGGTCCTTTCTAACCCTAGTGATTCTATGATTCTATGATTCTAAGAAGAACCAGTGTGGAGGAGCCAGAATGAGACAGAGAGAATAAAGGATCAATTCCGACCACACGCTCTCCTGGAGCATTTGTACCAGCCATGAGTCTGGAACATGAGCCATCATGACCCACAAGGATTTACCTAAACCAAGCCCATGCCCCATCACTATGATACTACAACACTGATTTACACCAGTCAAAGATCTGTTTCAGGTTCTTACTTGGAGTTTTTTGTGGCTTGGTCTCAGACTGGGAAACAGAAATGAGATGGCTCCCTGCATGACAGTTAGTCCTGAGCTGGTGACCCCTCTGTCACCAAGGCAGTCAGAAAACTCCCCTCTGACAATTTCTGCAGGAACTGAACCTTACAGGTGCTTTGCTCAGTCACATTTTGGGATGAAATCAAAACAACCCCTTGCACCTGACCTTCAGAAGGCCTTCAAATATCCAAGGATGGTATTGGAGGTAGCCATCTGAGCGGAGAATCTAGTCTTAATTTTTCCGCTAATGCTGATGCCCATCAGCATCACTGTCGCAGGAACCGCCCTCATCTTTTCTGACACATCAGCTGACTGTGGACACTGCAGGAGGATCACCTCTGACTCAAACTCTGTCTCTTGTACCCAGTGCAGCACCTTCCTCTATGGGAGCACATTGCTGCTTATGTATGACGCTTTCCAAGCCCGCAGGAACTAGTGACCTTTCTCCCATCTATCCTTGTCCTTGTCCATGTTTGCTGGCCATCTACTGAACAATGAATGGCACTGACCTTCACAGGAGATGTCAGGACAGAATACGTGGCCAAGGAGAAAAGATGGGGGAAATGTTGCTAGAATTTGCCTTCTGACACCTCTAAAGGTGCTCCTGTGATGGAGACATCAAAAATGCCAATAGTTAGCTAGATGAGATGTATTTTCTGTAATCTCAGATTCATCATACTTTACCTGTTACTCACAATAGCAAACAGTGAACTAACAAGAGGTGTGTGGGGGCTGGAGGAACGTTCCTGTCTACAGAGAGTACTGTAGCTCATACTAATTAGGTAGTGCACAGCTGGAGCAGTGTGCTCTGACCCAAGCAATCTGTAGGCACAGCTTTCGGCTTTTCTTATCTGCAAAGAGCCTAACACCACCAACACAGCAGCACTGCATGAAAGCAATGAACAGAAATGTCAGTGGCAGTGAGGGTGGGTGAGATGAACTGCCCCCTGCTATCCCAAAAGGGCACGAGCTTTATTCTCAGAGGAAAGAAAAAGTGGCGATAATCTCTGGACAGATGCTTTTCAGACACTTGGGACCCTCAAGCTCGACAGAATCCAGCGTGGTGAATGTATTCTGCTTCTGATAAACAGTCAGCTCCCGTTCATGGAGAACGTGGCCGTTGTAAGGTAGTAGGCTGAGGCCTTCTTGAAAAACGGCTGCCTTGTCTGAAGTATGACAATTGTCCCCACATCTAGGACAGAGAGACCTACTTCTCTTTTTCCTTCAGCAAGTGTTATTCACAGATTCACAGATGTGTAGGGGTTGGAAGGGACCTCTGGAGATCATCTAGTCCAAACCCCTGCTAGAGCAGGATTGCCTAGAGCACATTGCACAGGATGGCATCCAGATGGGTCTTGAATCTCTTCAGAGAAGGAGACTCCACATCCTCTCTGGGCAGCCAGTTCCAGGGCTCTGTCACCCTCAGTAAAGAAGTTTTTTCTCATAAGAGATGGAACTTCCTGTGTCCTAGTTTCTGCCCGTTGCCCCTTGTCCTGTCCCTGGGCACCACTGAGAAGAGTCTGGCCCTTTCCTCTGGACACCCCCTTGGAGATATTGATCAGCATTGATCAGATCCCCTCTCAGGCTTCTCTTCTCCAGGCTGAACAGCCCCAGCTCTTGCAGCCTTTCCTCATATGAGAGATGCTCCAATCCTCTAATCATCCCAGTAGCCCTCAGCTGAACTCTCTCCAGTAGTTCCCTGTCTTTCTTCAACTGGGGAGCCCAGAACTGGACACTGAACCTAGTTACACTTGGGTTCTTCTATCTTAATGCTCAACAGAGAAGTATAGACCAGCCCCTCCTGTCCCACTGCAGAGCTTAGAGAGCTCTGAAACCACCTGCTGTGGAGAGCCTGGGAAAATTGCACTGAGGACTTTGTCTTGGTCTTGAACTCTCCTTCAGGCATCTGTGCAGCTGAAGACAGCGCCCATGTCTTGGGGGACTACCAGGGGAAGCTGTACGTTCCTGTCCTGTGATCTCCTGCTGTGATCATCTGAGGGCTGTCCAAGTGCTTGCAGGAAGGGTGGTAGCTGGCATGTGAGAGGTGGACTCCTCTCCATACCTCACCAGGAAACAGCAGGCACCAGCCAGCAAGAGAAGTGCTGCAGGCATGCCCACAGCAGCACCTGCGCACGCTGCGCTGTTGGGACTCTACTGCCTCAGACACTGACCAGCTCAGCTTGTCACTGTCACCCACAATCATTTTGTTTACTGACACCAAACAAGCCTAATGGAAAAATGAAGCCACAGTTTATTTAGCAAGACTTAAGGGCGCCCTTCTAGTTAGAAGTTTGGAAACAAAAGTTCCAAGTAAAACAAATATCAGCCTCAGTCGTGGCCTGTACGTAACTACTGTAGTTCTTTTTGGTTGCTTAATCACTCATACTCCGGAGTCCTGAGGCAAACCACAGCCAGACCTGGTACTTCAGATCCTGCTGCAAAACCCTACGGCTGTGGTCTTCTCAAGCACCAGTGAGTGCTACTTTTCCTGGATCCTGCTACTACATGCCACTGCCTCTGTTCTCCCCCCCAGCTGCCCCTCATTCCCCTTTTTTTATTTCTTTTCTTTCCCACCCCACCGCTCAGAAGCGAGTACGGATGGTGATGTCTCTGCTACTTCCATGCTGGGGCTTACCAGTTTTACTCTAGTTTGACGTGCTATAACCGTTCTTGTTCTTCAACTTTTACTTCCCTCCCAAGCTAAGAGATTTTACCATTCACTTCTACCATTTCCTGCTTACCGCAATAACCCGAAGATAAGCTGAGTGACCCACTGGGGTTATGACAGAGCATTGCCCTATTCTGCAAATGAAACAGTATAAAACACATTAACTGTATAGCTGGTTTATGAGCTTATGATCTTTTGTAAGTGATTAGCTTCCTGTCTCATATGATATACGAGGACACGTTAATAACGGACACAACGGAGCCAGGAACAAGTTCTTTTGGGCAAGCTACAAGAGCAAGTTTTCCCTTCCCAGCGTTGGCAAGGGCTGGGTGTGACATTCGGTCCAAGTGGCTGCCTCGAGGCAGAAGTGATCAATTATCCCTGCAGCTGCCAGGGCCTGCGGAAGGCTGTCCTGGAGGTGAAGTCCCTCTCCTCTGTCGCTGGGTCTGCGAATACCTTCTCTCAGTGGGCTGCTGCTGCCTGTGTCCTGCCTGTTTCAGCCCCGACTGACCTGCAGTGGCTTTTCTCCACCACATGATATGGGCAAACATACAGACAAGCAGAGGCTGAATGAACAGACCGCCAGTTGAGCGGCATGCCTCTTCCTCCCCCGCCATTGTGCCTCGCCCATCTCATGTCCCAGTACTCAACAAGGACCAGGTGGATTCCTTACTGGGTGCTGTTCACCTCGTAGTGTGACCATTTGTACTACAACCCCACTCGCAATACCTGTGCTCTGGTCCTGGTGTGCCTCCACTGGTAATAAGTCTTAAAAACGTCCGTTGGAGCCAGCAGGTACCAACAGACACCAGAGAAGAACGCTGCAATTAGCAACGCCCCTTGCAAACCTTCCCATTTGCGTTTTCTCAGACTTGATAGTTTCTAAACACGACACTTAATTCAGACTTCAGGTATCCAGCTGTTCTCTTCTGCTGCAAGCAAAGAATTTCTTCTACATCTTCACTCAGCATTTGCCTGCCCTAATGGACCAACGTCAGCCAACAGGAAGGGATTCATCTCATCATAAGGCTTATAGCAGCGATGTTCTCTGACGGTGCCTATACCTGTTCACCGGTGATAAACCCTTATTTATTTCTTGCATTTCTGTCCTGGGGCAGAATCACGTATCCTCTCCAGCGCCAGTCCCAAGCCCTAGATACGCAAAAGTACCTTCCTCTTCCAGAAAACTCACCTCACGTACCGTTCTCCAGCCCAACATTTTATTTTACAGGTATAACTCCCTGGCAAACAAAATTACAGGGTTCCTGCCCTCTGAGTGAAAACTGAAGAACAAAGAAATCCTTCTTCGTTCTCAGGGAAATTATTTTGTTCACAGCAGCAGGGGAGGCTTCCAGAGACCACAGTCACCTGGTCCTGTCTCCACAGGATGATACACATCGCAGCAAAACCCTTCTAACAGTCACCGCAACAAGGCAGTGGAAACCAGTTTCTGTCCTCAGTCACGGGCCCTTCCCACAAAGAGCAGAGCACATCGAGCCCAGCAGGTTGTGGAGCAGTCTGAACTCCTGCCAGCTTCTTTCAGAAGCTTCCCCAGCAGGGACCATTAGCAAAACCTCCTCTGATCTGCGGGTGACATGGGTCAGGAAATGCCACCCAGACACTTCCTTGTGAGGCTGAATAGCTTGTGACTGAATGAGGGCATGTCTTTGAGGCACACATCCACTTGCAACTGAGAGATGGCCAGTGATGGCAAGTCTACCACACCCCACTTAACAAAGGCGATCAGCAACCATTGAGATATTGTTTGGACAATTACCAATATATGAAGCGCTAAATAAAGCAGAACAAGGCCTTTGCCTAAGAGGCTGGCATCCCTGGGCCACTGGGGAAATCAAGGCAAAGAGCAGTCAAATGAGAGACCAAATTCAACCAGCCAAAAAAATTGCATGTCCCAGTTCCCAGACCAATGCTCCTGGAGGACCTCAGGCCAGTGTCTTTAAGCTCCTGGGATACCCCCTAGGTCACCTTCCACACTTTCCTCTTCAAACATGCCTCTACTTCACCTGAATGAATAAGATGGCCCAAATTATATGGATTTCTTTCTTCTCAGCTGCTGTGTGCAAAGAGCCCGATTACACTTTATAGCATGTGTGTTTTGTGTGAAATACACAATGTTCTAAGCTTAATACAAGCATTTTGGTATAAGCTGAATTCATACCTCACTGATTCTGAGTTTTTAAAATGCCTAGAGAGAACAGCCCCTCTGTTCAGCAACAGGTCTAAAGAATCACCAGCACTGATCCTCGCACCCCTCTGCTCTATCCGACTGCCTTTCAAAGCCTTTTATTATCCTAATTTTAGGTTTACAAAACCCGCTATTGGAGAGCGTGATGTTCTGCTGGTCCAACCACCACTGGTCCAACCAGCTCTGAAGAGAGAGAGCAGGAAAGCGGCACTTACCTGGGTTACTTTTGGCGGTGCGCACAGGGGTGTAATGGTTTTTGGAAGATGTCCTGACTGGGGTGTTTTCTTTGGGGGAGGTATCTATGGCCGAGATAGTCTCTCTTTCACAGTGTGCTATTGGGATTGGTCCCTGCTGCCTTAAGATGTCAGCCAGAGCCCTGGGGAGAGAGAAACAGGGGAAAAAAAATGTATTTTCACACAGTAGCTAGAATGGCATTCAGTATTTTCACTGCCACAGTCACTGTGCTAATCCAGCAGTAGTTGAATTTCTCCTATAAAAAGAAAAAAGCAACAATAACAAAACAAGATATACAGCTTAAAAGCTCCGTTTCTTTTTGTGCTATTTACAGGCTTGCCTGGCTATTTTTCAGGTTTCCACATGCTTCCACTAATTCACTTCACCCCAGGGTTATGTTATCTCTCCCTCACTTTCCTCGCTGTCAGTGACAGCGCATATGAACTGTTCTCCATAGCCTTTTGCCTTCACAAAAAGTCACCACTGAACATCCCAGACCTCCAAGACTCAGGCACTGTCATCTCCTAAAGGTTACACCAAAACTGCCCTGTCCAAGCCAAACTTCTTAGGAAGTCCAGTCCCCACACTCCTTAAATCCTTATTTTGTCCGCAAGAAGCTCAATACACAAGACTGGTGGGCTTGGGTTTCTTAAAGGAGAACCAGCAGTCCAGAAGAAAAGGATTAAACAATTTTCATCAATTAATGTCAACACAACCACTAGCCCATCTTTAGCTTTTTGACCATTAGGGATTTCTTTAATGGTACTGAGGTCTCTGCTATTCCCCAAGGAAAAGAAATGTCACACAGTTCAGTTGCATCCAACGTTTTCCCCTTGGATGAGTGGCTACTCAAAGACTTTTTTCCTCCGTAAATATTGAGGACACAGTGGAACAATTATAGCATGAAATGCACTGATTTTCTTAGTGCAGCCACAAGCTATCTCTTGAGCCACAGCAAAAGGAGGAAGGGGATGGCTTTGTGGATCATAAGGGACAGTGGCATTTTAAAGATGATAGAGTTTGAACGGTTCTTTTTTCTTGGCAGAGGAAATTTGCCTAATGTCACCTTGGGTACCAAAAAAGATGTAAGGAGGAGAAAATCCGTCATTGCATATTGATGAGAATGATGTTGGTGTTGCTCATATCTACTAGCATTCCTTAAATGCCATATTTCTAGTCTTTCACATGAGAAATAGTTTGGGACCTAAGTCCATTCCATTTTCCAAATCATTTCTTCTACCGACTGCATAATGGATTGCAACACTAATGTGCTCTACAAAAGAAACTCCTGGAAGATCTCAGAGGCTCCAGAAGAGGATTACTTTAGTCCACAAGCACCCCGTACAGAATAAGAATATTTTTAACCTTATTTGATTATTTATTGTTTGTAGAGAGAGCTGGCATAGTGTCTGTAAGCACTCATATGATATATATACATGCACACATATGAATACACATGATACGTGTGGAGTAAAGGGGTTGTCACACACGGACATGACAGCACAGATTTTTTTTTTGTGTGCTAGGACAAGCTCAGAGAGAGGTGAAGGTAGCAGCAACAAGCAATAGATACTTAGCCCCGCCCCACATCAGGGCTCCTTTTGTTTGCTCCTATGGTTACTCCTCACTGAAGAAGAGGAACTGGTATTTGGTATTCTCCAAAAGGAGGTATTTGGTGTTCTCCAAAGAACACTGGTATTTGGTGTTCTCCAAAAGGAGGATTGGAGGAGCATTCCCCTTGATTGACACATATCTGTGGGTGCTCACCATCTCTTACAGTCATGCCTGAGGTATCTCAAACTGGCCACCAACTTACAGGACATGTTTGAAATGTTGGCCCCTTGCCCAAGGTTGTACAGAACGTGAGTGGCAGAACAAGGACCTGAAGCTGGGGCCTGAGGTCCCTGCCCTATGTGATGCTGCACGGTTCCCTCCTGAGGAGAGGATTCACACAACCACCAATAATCCTGATGGCTCTTCTAGGCAAATACCTCCCCACTGCACTACAGATCTTTGCTGATTGGATGTGGGAAGCTAATGAGGTCTGTCTATTTGGCACCAGCATCCAGTACATCCTGTTGGAGACAACACATTTTCTGAAGACAGCAGGTTGGCAGAACTGAGCCCTTGGTACATATCTCCAAGATATATTAAGCATCAGATGACCATTTAATGGTATCTGCAGTACAGAAATTCTAAGAGCCATTTTTCAATCACAGAGATTGTATTAGGACCATTATTTACTAGCCCATAGTGGCTTGGGCTCATTTTGAACACTTGTCGAGGACAGTCTTAGTGTCAAGAGTGCCATCACCGAGAGTACAGAGGAAGATGACAGTGTGGATAACACTAAAACACTATATACCACTTAGTTTAATATAATAGAGCAATTTGTGCAGGAAAGGTGAGGTCAGGGACTGGTGTTCGCTCAGAGGAGGCTGTGTGGGATGAGGTACACAGAGGCAGCCCAAGAAACTCAAAGATGAGGAAGTGGAGCTGGAGGTACTGGTGGGATGGAAATGGAAGAGTACAAACCAGTTGTCCCCAGAGCTGCGTTTGTTTAACCTGACAAACAGAGGCTAAGAGAGGACCTACATCCCACTAACGGGGAGCTGCAAAGGAGACAGAGCAAGGCTGTTCTTGGAGGTGTAAGGTGAAGAAGACAAGAAGCAATTAGCACGTGTTGCAATAAGGGCAATTCCAGTTGGTTATAAAAGAGAAAAAAAAAAGTCACAGTGGGATGGCAAAAAACTGAAACAAGGACCCAGAGAGGCCGAGGGATCTCCCTCCTTGGAGGTTTTCAAATTCAGCTGGATAAGGCCAAAAATAACCTCCTCTACCACGGAAGCTGGCCTTGCTTTAAGCAGATGGCAGAATGAGGGACCTCCAGAGGTCCCATCCAACCTAAGTGCTGCTACAGTTCTGAGTCTAGGACCACCTTACACTGCAGGTCACCTTGTTTCTCCTGACGCTGTTGTCCTTTCTCCTAATATTATTACTCTCTGAATGGGGTTTGATACAGCCCTAAGCACATAGCTTCCCTACATCCTGGATGGACAGTAATTGAGGCAATTAAAGTGAACATACTCCAGAGCAATTGGAGCCGATGAGAAGTGCCTCATCCTCTCAGTGACTGTCTGCCTAGGAGCCGAACCCTCAGCCTGACAAAGGGTGAGGACAAAACCAGGTGTCCAGGATAATATTTCAGTCTGTGAACAGTTTCTCACAAAACTGCTTGGTTGTTCCTTGGTTACAGCCAGGACCTGAACTCACTGGTCCTTACCAGAGACAAAAATACAACTGAGATGATAAGAACAAATTTGCTCCCTTCTTTGTGTTTCATCCCAAAGGAACAGGAATGAGAACTGCTCTCTGGGTTAGCTGTTGGTCACAACACGACAAGGACGTGATTTCTAGCTGGGTGCCGCACAGAAGGGAGGAGACTTACTTTCAAATGAACTGAAGAAATCAGAGGTGATGGGAAAGCAGTGTCTGCCAGGTCAGAGTACACATGAGATAAATTGAACATAACCATCAAAAGCAGACCTAGCTCATAAGCATATGGGAATAGAACAACGTGACTTCAGCAGTGCTGAAGGTGTAATCCTGTTACGCCCGAAGCACACCAAGCTGTGTGCCCTGAGTGCTCACTCTCTGTCCTCTTCTTTCATGTCTACAGAGAGAACAAAGACTGTTCAGCACCAGCAGAACAAAACAAAGTAGGTGGAGGAGAAAGTCAAACTTGGATCAAGCTGGTTAGTTCCTTGCCAATTCAATCACATCCCTCTGTGTGATCCAGTTTATTTCCATAAAGCACAGCAGGCTGAGTCCCGTGCTGGTGGAAGGTCAGTCACAGTTAACTGAGGAAGGATTTCATGGGTATAAGTCTCTTGGGTACAGCTGTCTAACTGTCCACTGTAAAAGCTTCTAGCAGGGTAACAGAGTCACTTGAAATATTTGGGTCTTGGATGCGCAGCCATTTGGGTACCATTAGTCCCACTGATGTCAACAGCATCCTAATCACCTGCACCAGCTACGAGACACTTGAGAAATCTTTCTGTGACAACACACCTCTTATCTCAGGAAAAAAAAACCTCACTCACTGGAACGTGTTACCGGTGGCAGCGGATGGAGTAGCCAGAGTTGTGTGACTGTATAATCATATCCTGAGATAATGATTTATGACCGCTTTTTCATTAACGTCATTTATGTGAGAACACTAAAGCATCTTTCCACGTAAACCCAGAATAGACATAGTGACATCAGGGATGTCATTCCAGACCAGTGCTGGACTGGCAGCATGGGAGAAAAGCGTACTGGTGTCTTGCGTGGCAGGACATCCCAAGGCAGAGCAGGTCAGGTCCTGCCCTGAGGTACGTCAGCAGGGAAGGCGCTCATGCAACTTTGGACTAAAACGAGTACTTTGAGAAGAAACACGGTGGGATGAACACAGGGACCCTCATGCAAAGAAGCAGCTGTGGCCACTTTCAAAAAAAAAGAAAAGAAAGATCTGGTTGGAAATACCAAGGGCCAAAAGGGTTGGGTGTGATCAGTAGGGTAGCAAGGTTGGCCATCAGCTGGGGTGCTGATGTTGACAGATTAAATCAACAGACTTTGCTAAAGAGAAAAGAGAGTGAAGGCAAGGGAAGCTGGGAGGGGGCAATCAGGGAGTGACAGAAAACCAAACCAGAACAAGGAGAAAGTGAGCAGAGTAGCACAGAATGAAGGAAACAGCCAGGAACAAACCACAGCAAAGACCAGGCAGGGTGTGAAGCCCAGCAAGTATATGGGGGTAGTGATCTCTCAGCCCTAGCATGGAGACATGGGAGGGGAGAGAGGAGCTTCTCTGTACAACAGGGAAGTAAATAATCACTAATGGTTTCCCAGGGAGGTGGTCCTTCCTCTCTATGTAGCATGAGTGAGACACATCCGGAGCGTTGTGTCCAGTGCTGGGCTTCCCATGGGCATCCTGGAGTGGGTTCAGTGAAGAGTCACAAAAGTGCTTAGAGCACCTTCTATATGGGGGAGAGACGGAGACAGGCAGGACTGTTCTGCCTAGAGAACAAAAAGCTCATGAGATCTTATCACTCCCTTTCAATAACTGACGGGAGGCTGCACAGCAGAGCCAGGCCCTTCTCGGCACTGTCCAGGGACAGGACAAGAGGCAGTGGGGACAATTGAAGTAGAGAAAATTCCACTTAAGCACAAGAAGAAACTGTTTCACACTGAGAGTGTTCGAACACTGAAACAGCCTCTCAGCAGGTCACAGAGTCTCCATCCCTGGTGACATTCAAAACTCAACTGGCCACAGCCCTGGGCAACCTGCTATAGCTGACCCTGCTTGGAGTCCAGACTGGTTCATCTCCAGAGGTGCCTCCAACCTCAGCAATTCTGTCATTCTGTAGAGTTCGTGTAGCGAAACCAGACTGTCCCACCGGAGGGTACAGCACGGAGCACCATAGAGAAATGGGCTCAAAACACAGCAGAGAGAACCCCCACTAGGGAGCTGACCCTGATCGCCCTAGACCCAGGTTAAGGCAATGACTCCAGTGGGATTTCTTCAGGCTAGGCAATGTTCTTGACAGCAGACCCAGGCTGAGAGAGCTCCAGCTCCATTTCTGGAAGTGGTTCTTCCTACAGGAACCTCACACTATGAAACACTCTCATCTTCCACAGCCACTGCTAGACCCTTAGCTTCCTGAGCTCAGCACTTCCAGCATGGTGATTTGCTTCTCTCCTGCACCCATGGGGAGAAATTCCTTGCTCTTAAGTGTTCTGTGGGCTGAAGGAGGAAGGATTTCCTTGATATCACTGAGAAAGCTTCAGACAGGGCTGGAACCAGAGCCCACAGTCTCCCCATCTAGTGCCCCTTTCACTGGCCAAGGAAGCTCCATCTGAACAAACACATCCCAGGTATCCCCGAGCGTAAGTTTTTTCAGGACCTACATGTGGAAATGCAGAACCCATGTCAGTGCCCCGGGTTGGTAAGGACTTTATGGACTGTATTTGATGGGGATATCTCCAATCCGCACATGACCCTCTCTTCTTGGGCTGGAGAGAAAAAAACCACACAGAACCTGGGGAGACAGGGAGAAGCAAAGATCTGAAACAGAGAGGAATGTTTCCTGGAAGAAGTGAGCTTGCGACACATCCGCATTTGTCTCTGCAATGAGCTCTGAGACACGCTGGAACGCGTGACAGGAGGCAGCACGGTGCAGAAACGACGTTCACCTGCAGAGCCTGACGGGACCTTGTACCCAGAGAGAACACGGAGCTAAAGGAGCTGTGAGGGACCAGCACACCCTGCACGCTCACCAACCCAGCCGAGACACTTGGCCTGCTGCCTTGAGGTGAGAGCAGGCTGGAGGAGCGCTGGCCTTCACCAGTCTTTTTTGAAAGTAGTGTCCTGTTTTCCCAATAGCCACAGATTTGCAACACTAATTGACAGTATGAGTGTGGGCACAGGTATCTTTTCTACTGAAGACAAGGGGAGCTTTGCTGACAGCTCCAACAGGCTGGGATGGGACCTGTGGGAAATAAGACTGGAGTAGAAACATCCAAGGATGCTGGGTAGGAAAAGGTGATGGGGAGAGCTGGCTCCTTCCAGCAGTGCAGGTTGTACACATGCAAAATTTCTCTCAGTTGTCTTCCGAAAATTCCCTCTCTTGGGGACCTCACGTACAGGGTATTAGAAAACAGAATTGCCTATTCCACGTCCCTGTGAGTTTGAGGAAGAATGGAAAAAGAACAACCAAACAGATCTGGCAGAGTGCAATACAAAGAGCAGTGTCTGGCTGAGCTAAAAGCATCGCTGCGATGGAGTTTGTGGCGTAACTCCAACTGACTTCAGCACAGCCAGGATTTCACTACAAGTCCTTAAAAAACCAGGGAGGTTAAAGGCTCCCCTATGGTGCCTCACTAACCCGGAAAGAAAGAGGCAGTTAGTCTGAGAGAGGTGATTTATCCAGCCGTGGAGCCAGCTCACCTGGAAGGGACAGGTCTCTCCAAGGGAGAGGCATTCGGCCACCAGCAAGTCACGCAGAGCGCGGCCGGGCATTGCTCACGGCGTGGTTTGGTGCCTGGCCCCAGCCCTGCTGCGCACCTTGTGGAGTTTCAAACACTGACCGTGCGGAGCCACGTGCTGCTCTTGACCGAGCTGGGTCTGTGTCACCCTGAGACCAGCTCCCACACTGCAGGGTCTGCCAGCAGAGTGCTCCTTGCCCGCGTTATCCCCCCTGCGAGCTGTGGAACAGCAGATGGGAAGGCAACTGCACACCTCCTTTCATCAGCAATCCCCATCTCTGCTGGCATCACCCCCAGGGCACTTGTCTGACCACACTCTCTGACAGAGCTTCGATCTCACTACCAGAAGCATGGGGCTTTAACCGATTACACAGACACCTCTGCAAACTGGTACGCAGAGGGAAACACGGGGATGCTGCTGCCGCGAACCCCTCTGGCAGGCAGCCTCCTTCGTGCGGAAGCGTCTCTGCCAAAGCAGACCTTGTTTCTGAAGGTGCGGGGGCTCAGCAGCGTGCCGGAGACACACCGGTCCCAGGTCAGCAAAAGCAAGAGCTGGTCCCCGCAGCTGCCAGAAGCAAAAGCAGCTGGTGCTTCAGAGCAGGGTTTCTGGGCAGGAGCACCGGAGATGGTGCTTCACAACAACCCGAGGGGGCACGTGGTGGGCACCTCTGTGTGTGTGTGCAGGAACAGGCGGATGCCCCCGGGGGTTAAAAAGGGAAAAGATTAAGCATTAGGACGCCCTTCCAAGAGCAAGCATGTGTGCACCTGCACCCCGTGTAAGTGAGGAAATAATTCTGTCTTAAAATAAATACTACAAGGAAAAATCAGATGTCTTCTGAAAAATCTTTATGCCGAATACAAGAATTATTTGTGAAGCTCCTGGAATTTAGTCCAGCTTTAATGACAGATTTCCCTGCAAGCTTAATTACAGAAGTACTAAGGACCATCCCCTTACCCCTTACCCCAGGTTATGAGAGCGGAACGAGGCTGGCCGTTTTCCTGACTCACTCTTCTTGGTGAACTCAAAACAAACACGGAGGTGACATAATGGCAGTATAGATACACACCCGTTGTACGAGTGCATGTATGT
This sequence comes from Psophia crepitans, assembly GCA_013399095.1. Classification (NCBI taxonomy): domain Eukaryota; kingdom Metazoa; phylum Chordata; class Aves; order Gruiformes; family Psophiidae; genus Psophia; species Psophia crepitans. The sequence goes on from VWZZ01001047.1 coordinate 267,568, forward strand.
GGGAAACACGTCTCAGCGGAAATAGAAGTAGTGCAGACACGACACTGAGAAATCAACGAGAAAACAGCTGTTGCTGTGAGCTCATCATCTCTCCTGTCTTTATAACAGGAGGTGCAATCAGCAACTGGAAAGTAAAGCTCTTGTCTTTGGGACAGGCTCTTTAGGCTATATAAGCATAGTAAATACCAGCCGTGCTTAGCCTGCACATCTTACACAAGGACTTTACACACCTGACATACAAACTGAGTAAGTCTCCTACTATTGCTGTGATGTTGGCAGGGAATGTACAAGACCCACAAAACTGGGTAATATTAGAACAGAACAGAACAGAACAGAACAGAACAGAATAGAATAGAATAGAATAGAATCATTAAGGTTGGAAGAGACCTCAAGGATCACCCAGTCCAACCGTCCCCCCACCACCTATTAACCACTAAACCATGTCCTTCAGTACCGCGTCTAACCTTTCCTTTGAACAGCGATACAGCAGGTCCAAAGAGAAACAAATGGTTACACACAGATTTGGTAATTAAAAAGTTAAGAAACCCCTTTCCACCTGACGTTTCTTCGCAGAGAGCTGTCACACTGAGCAGAAAGCAGCCAGGGCAGCACGGCTCCAGCCCTACCTCTAAACCACCGCCAGGCGATTTAGGGACAGCGCGTGGCACGAAGAGGTGGGTGCTCCAGGCTCACGTCCCGCAGCATCACGGCGGGTGCCGCGCCGTGCAAGGCAGAGAGCAGGCTGCCACCTGCCGTACCGCCGGCTCTGCTCCTCGCAGCCGCCTTCCTCCGCTGGCTCCCCACCCGCGAGCCGCCCGGCTGCACCCCCCTGGGCCGGAGAGAGCCAGAGGGACACTCTGGGAAAAGCGAGGCACCCACGGATGCTGGGAAGAACTGGGAGCAGTGGTGGTGTACAGAAAAGGAACTCTGCACTGGTCTTGGTCGCGGGAAGAAAATAAAATAAAAATAGGAGGTCTTGCTAGGTATTTCACAGGCGTGAAAGTCTGCAGGAATTAAGCTAAGAACTCATCTGGCACAGTTTGTTAGTGTGACACTGTTTGTGCTCGTGTGTCTGCACGCACGAAGCCAGTGACAGCACTTGGGGGATGTGCAGCGCTTTGAAAAACACGAGTGCACACGGAAGCGCTCTCATTGCACAAGGTATCTAGTTTGCACCGAATCCTACATTTTGACAACAACTAAGGGATTTTAAACTTCTTGACAAAACCAGTGCTTTCTCTGAAAAGGCTAATCATTGCAATAAAGGAGGTTGGGGCAGGAACTGACCTACAGCAACATATTTATTGTGAAAGAATTCCAGGCTTATCTGTCTGGGTAATGAGACATTTGAGACCTCCGTGCAACACAGCGCACACAGATCTAAGGAAATACAGATTGCCCGTTCGCATAGGGGCAAAAGCAAGCCAAAAAGCACCATGATCTCATTTTCCTGATAAGGTTCAGATCTTCTTATGTGAAACAGAAGTTTGAAAAGGCGTCTCATCTCCAAAGACACGCAGATCAACTGCTGGTTGAGGATATGAGAGATTACAAAACTAAAAGAAATAGAAGTTCAGAGCTAGACTGGATTCCCTTGACACCTTATGATGGAGGGTTACTAATAGAAAAAGTTAATTAGAAAGCAGAAAAATATCAAATAAGTGGGAATTAGAGACACTGAAATGATTTCATGAAGGCAGAATGGCTTCTGAGAGTAGCCTCTCTTACTGGGAGAGGTTCAAAGGGAAAGGAGAAGACTCAGAAGCAGCCAGTGGAGTCTGTAGCCAGGCAGCCTCTGCGCCGTGACCAAAGCCATGTCCTTACAAAACAGGTTCAGAGAAGAAAGTGTGGCAAAAAACCCACACCGAACTGTGCAAACTGTGTCCAGAGCTTCAGACTGAAGCTGCCCCAATACATGTAAGTAAAGCAAAAGGAAAAATAATTTGTACAGGCACATGCACACAAATACACATCCTTGCCTCGATCCAGCCAGCTGGGAATGGGCAATCCATCAGCGCAAACAGGACAGGATTCAGATCTTCTCCCTGCACAGGAGTCACCCCAGCTACACTAAGGTGTGGTACTGGTTTGAAACAGAAGAACTAGTCATGAGTAACTTCTCTCAGGCCACAAGATTGTGCCTTTTTTTTCTGTTTTGCCTTAAACAAGTCTGACACGTGCTTGTGGACCTATATTCTGTGCCTGGGGGAGGGACAGGGCACTTTAGAGAAGAGACTCAGAAACCAACAGGAATAAACAACACAAAGCAGGGCAAGGAGCAGATGACAGGCACGTGAGCGAGTCAGATAAATGAGAGAGAGTGAAGGGAAAAAAAAATAAGCAGCAGAGCATAAAAACAAATCAGTGGGAAGAGAAAGAAATCAGTGACAGCCCCCAAGAAAGAAAATCTTCTGTATGGCCCTGATGGCCAGGTGCGTGCTCGCAGCACTCTCTCCCTGCCCTGAGGAGGTACGAAGTCTGGTTGTTTGGCTCATGCAAGGGACAGCAGCGCAGAGCAGAACGGAACGAGCCAGCTATGATCCCAGCTACGTCTGGAGACAGGAGGTTTTCACGAGCTCCACAGTTAGCAAAGAGGGCTGAAACCCACCCAAGAGCTGTGGTGAGATGCAGCCTGCAGGAAGAAAAATACTCCTGTATTTTAAGTTAGCATCCTGCAGTTTTGTGCCTGCAGCCTTCCCGGATCTGTGGACAAACAGATCCATTGCCTCTGATTCCCGTTGAAATTCAGAGCGGCAGAGTAAAAATGGCAAGAAATTGATCAATTTAACTGTGGCCTCTACAGGGGAAAGGGATGTTCATTTATAAAAACAGTCACTGTTGTTATTCACAGAGCAGAGGCTGCAAAGGCAGAGACCAAAGAAAAGAGTAGCACAAATATCTCTCCTCTTTGTAACTACAAAGATGCCCTAGGAGTAGGGTAACGTGAAGCGCTCTGAGCAGAAGGTGCTTGTTTCCCTTCGCCCTTTCAAAAGCCAAAACATTCATCAGACACACACCACGCAAGGACGGATGCAGAAGACGGCCTTTTAGCAGGATGCTGCTGGGAAAAATCCCTGCACTGCTTCTCAGCGGCTACAGGAGAACAGCGGGGCTCCCGCCACTGCCCCAGGGCCATCGCTGCCACCGTCTCCCTCTGGCAGGTAAGGGTCCGGCTGCCCACGTGTAAGCAACTGGTACCATTTCCCACCCTGGCTGCAAACTGTGAAGTTTCCAATCTGTGCGCTCCGAACTCAGCAGAGTGCGCAGCGGTTACTGCTGCTGAGGGCTAAACAGGGGTCACAGAGTGATACTGCTACTAGTGAATTATTTATGTATTGGAGCGTGGGGATTTAGGGTCACAGCCACGGGAAGAAGAGAATATTCTGGGTCACCCTTCCTTGCTACAGGAAAACATACCCAGCTTCGAAAACAAACAGCTGATGCTCCTTGTTCACAGCCAAAGATTGCCTAACGCATTCCCATGCTGAAAGTAAAGCAAATAACTCTGCCCACTTAAGAAATGCTTGAGCAAAAAACCCCTGACAAACTGACAAAACCAAACATCCTCACGAACGCAGCCAGAGAGCAACAGCAGACAAAACGTTGCTGGGTATAACCCTCACAAATCAGCCCCAGCCTCTACCTGGAGCCCAGCACGCGTTAGTTCTGGCTGTGGAACTCCAGCGCAGGACCCGGACAAGAGGTAGTCATAGATGGTCAGGCTGAAAGATCCTATAGTCACTAAAAAATCAGCTAAGTTGAAAGCATTACAAGTGTTTCTGTAAAACCTGAATATTTTAGCTCCTGTTTTTCAAATCACTTCCACTTACTGCTCTTCGAAATGAACTCGAGTATCAGTTACTGTCACTGCTCAGCCCGGAATCCCAGCAGTGCCCCTGCTTTAAAGGTTTGTGGTAGCGCCTGAAAACAAGAGCAGATTTTCAGCTCGGAGATGCACATGCATAACTCAGTGCACAGACAGCCTTTCATTTCACATGAGAGTGACAGTTCTCCTGGGAGTTTGTAAACCCTCCTTCCTATCAAAAGACATAAAGTGAGCCCTGCCTCCATCAAAATGCTCTAACTGAGTTAATAAGGATTTTCTGTAAAAGCCGGGTGAGAACTTAGCAGAGAAATAGCGCCTACCCAGCGTACTGCTAACCGACCATTTACGATGAAATAAAATTTCAAGTGTGATCTTGCTCACGGTGAAGTGCAGGGAAGTCTTGCTTAATCTTCCCTGGGTTGGGATACTGCCCATGATGGGCTGCTTCTTGCCCACTGTAATAATTTCTGTTTATACTGTTGTTCTCCTCCTCCCAGAGGTTTTGGTGGGATGCCCGCTGAGATTTAGTGCACTTGTCATCACTACAGTGAATTATTCTGGATGTTACGCTTAACTCCAACTGACACAACCTCAAACAGGTAGAAATATCTGACTACTTTCTGATTTTCTTCTTCCCTGTTACCCAGCAGCGGTTCCCAGAGACAAACCATCCCGCTCACATTTACATTCCGCTTCGAGCGCTGATGGCATTTTTCCTCAGACCGACGCAGACCCTGTCTGCTGGAGATGCACTTCATAATATTTAAACCATCGCGCAATGTTGATCAAGTTCAGGTAACACAGCTCTGAAAGGTATAATCTTTTACCAGCTACCATATTATAGAAGTCAATCAACTCCTTAAAACGCTCGCTAAGTCAAGCTTCCCAAGCACTCAATCTGCCATTCATACTTCCACACACAGGTGAATCATTTCGCCAGAACTTAGCTAAATAAAGAAAAGCAAGCATCAAAGAAATGAAAACATCAGGAATAACTCAGACGAGTCTGGCAATACTGTCTCTGATTTCAAAGGGCGTAGGATGTGACCCTGTAGCGCACGGGAGCTCCAGCAAAAGCAGCGTATGGGATCCCGGTCAGGTTTCCAAATCCAGGGTGCAGGTAAGGCCCGGACAAAGTTGCCTCGAAGCCTCAAGAGCCGGGCAGTCGGGGAACTAGCCCTTAGTCAAGAAAATACTGAGTATTTTCTGCCTAAGCCACTTCCAGGACCCTTTACTATAGAGACACAAGTGACCTAAAAGATGTTACAAAGTTTTTCATGCTGTGAAGTTATTTTCTTGCAGGGGCAGAGACCGGGGTGGGGCGGGGGGGCTATGATGGAATACATGGGACAGACCCTTGCAAGTGGAACCCGGCGCTACTTTTTGGCCTCGCTGAAGACATAGCAAACCCCCCCCCCCCAGCACCTCTGCGTGCGCTCTTGGAGAGGGAGCAGTCTGAATTACACACGGCTTCCCGACCAAACACAAACTGCGTCACTCGTCTCTTTTTCTTTGTAAAAAGCTAAAATTTCTTCCCTCTGACTCTGTTGACTGAGCCTCAAGTTCAGCCTTAAAAATAGAGTCAATGATTTTAACTGTTCTGATTAAAATCTCTCAGTTGATTTTTATGAAGCATTACCTGCTAGAGATAAGGGCTTTCCCCACTCATGCTCACAACTGTTCTTCTAAAGAAGCTCCTCACCAATTTTTTATGTTCAAACACAGGAACCTCTTGGATTCGTAGCACACAAGAAGCACGCATGGTTTGGAGGGACATTTTCACCAAAAAACAAATACAAACTGAGCGGCTACATGCATTTGCCCGAAGGGAGGGCTGTTACAGAAGCCTGAGCTTTTGCTTTTAAACAGGATTTTCTCTGACACGTCGAGACTGTTCTCTCTTATTACAGCAACGTGTAAAACCACCGAGAAAATGACACCGAACTGCTTCCCCAGCAGCCAGGCAGAGAGCACAGACTCCTCGCTCGAGTTAGCTGCGTTCAGAGAGACGAAGAAATAAAGAAAGAGAACACTCCCCGGTAGCACTGCTGCCCCGAACATCCCCCGCGACCGCACGGCACAGGAGGAAGCAGAACAGCTCCCCTCAGCCCGGCGAAGTTCTCCCTGCCCGGCCAGGCAGTGCCCGGCCCGCGGGCGCGGAGGGACCGGGCGGCCCCAGGGCAGGAGCGGGAGGCGGCTGGGC
>VWZZ01001047.1:276181-288069 GCA_013399095.1 Psophia crepitans
TCCCGGGGCCGGGCCGGGGCCGGCTGCCTGCGCAGCGCCTGCGGGTGTGGTGGGACAGCGGTGCCCGCAGGGCGTGCGGGGCTGCCACGGCTGCCTGCCCTGCGCGGCGGTCCCCGACACTGCGCGCACTGGGTGTCGTTCCTGTAAGTGCACGTGGGTTTGTGGATCAATGTGTGCAAGGAATGTGGTCTCTACGGGTATTCAAGGGCTACATAGACCCCATAGGTGTGTATGAGCGTAGGGACCCCCTGGACACATGCAGTCACGTGTTCCCTCTCACAGGGCGTGTGGGAGGTATGATCCTTATGGATGTGTGTGAGCAGGCCCTAAAAATGTGCATAAGGTGTTCGGGTTAAGGACCCTATAGACCCGTGTGGGCTCGCGGGATTAATGGAGCCTGGGTGTCCAGGCAGGACTGCCGCAGACAGCTCCAGGGCAAAGCTTCCTTCCTCCAGGAGGTTCCTGTCCCAGGGCAGTGCCCCGACACAACCTGGTGCTGGGCAGAGGCTGCCCCTGGGGCTGTCAGGCCATGCTGCCCACCAGGGCTGTGCTGTCCCCACTGCCCTGCCACCCCCCGCACAGGGACATGCCTCCCAGGCTTCACAGGGATTGCTGCGCCAGCCAGGGGTTGCTCGCACCTCCCCAGGAAGGTGCACTGAGTCCAGCTGAGTCCCAGTTCCCTGCTGCAAGGGCTCAGCTATTGCTGAAGGAGGCATCCACCACCCCAACCTGTCTGATGCACCCCTCTCTTCTTCAAATCAGTTCTCCTCCGGGGCAGCTCGGGGGTGCTGCAGGGATGGGCTGGCAATGCCCTGGGCTAGCCGTGCCCAGTGACCCAGGCGCAGCCACCGCGTCTATTGAAGGCAGTTTTGAGCAAGCTGGTGCAGGTTTCACTGCTGTGAGCCACTGGGCCCCCACGCTAGAATTTCCTCAAAGTGCTGGTGCTTCCCCCGTGTCCCACGGCAAACTAAACTAAAGCCTTTACAAACATTTCCTGAAGACATACAAGGCATTGCCAGCTGTAAGGACACACAGAGGACAGAGAGGAATCACAGCAGAGGAGCATATGAAGACAGGAACTGAAGTGATGCCCTGTAGCTGTAGGCAAGCAGTTTTCAGGAGAGCGCGGAGGGTAGTGTAGGGGGTAGTGAGCAGTGGAAAGAAAGGGAAAACCACCCCTGAACATCCCCTCCCCTGTGCCTTGCATCCTGTGAATCATTTCCTCAGGCTACCTAGGCCTGAATGCCCACAGGTCATGGCTGGGGGCATTTTATAACTCCTTTAGGAGGCCACAAGGACTGTGAGGGTGGCAAAGAAAGCTTTAGCTCTGACACCTACAGCTGCTCTGATGCTGGGGGACACCTGGGGAAATCAGATCATCACTTCATCCCTAGGAGTACTGTGTTTCAGGGACGTGCCCAGGTCTCACTGGTAGATCAGCAGCACCACGGGGTCTGCAGGCCTCCGCAGTACCTGATCCCAAGCTCAAAAGTGGCAGAAGGAGCCAGCCTATGTCCAGTGTGGTGTGTGAGCACCCAGATGGGGTTCGAGCTGGTTTAATGCATGTACCCTTCTGAACGCTGAATACTGTGAGCCCGGCTCCCCCATCCTCCCTTTGGGGGTTTGCTCCCATTATAGGTGTCCTCCAAAACCTTACATCAGAGGCTGTAAAGCAGATTTGACTGATGTTGGGAGGCCATCTCCAAACATTGTGGACCTTCTAGCTCCCCAGCATGGCTTCATCAAAATCACCACAGCAAGAACCTTCAGCCCTGAGCTGCCTTGACGCTCTGTCCCTGCTTCTCCAAGGGAGGTGCTTTGCAAAGTGTAGTAGGCATCAGGATGTAATAATCTGCATCTTCCCCTCGTTTGGTTGTTCCTCGCACACTTAGGCAGGAGCTGAGGTCTCTGCAGAGGTCCCACGCTGGGGAGGGGAGCTGTCCCTCTAGGGAAAATCCAGCATCCTCTCCCGTGTGGGCAAGGCTGCTTGCTCAAGGCAGTCCTCAGGGACAAGATCCATAGTTCTCGAGACATAAACTATTGATGCTCCTCTGTCCTCATACAAAGTGTTACAAGGACACAGAAAATGTCTGTCTAAACAACATCTGCCTGGAGAACAGCACCAAGTGTTAAGTACTCTGCCCTACAGAATATTTGGGGTCTGAGACTTGTTTTTTTTTTTTAGTGTGTCTGCACAGCCTCCAGCACTGGCTGAGACCTGGACCCCACAAGCTCCTGTGATACCGCTACGGCTGAATCAGACCGAGTTAATGATGAAATCCAGATGCCTCTGCCTCCTACTGCTCAATTTATCGGCAGTCTCCACAGATCTCCTGTATAATCCTGTTGCCTTGCCCAGAGCCAGAATAATGGGAGGGAAAGAGCTAAAGCGAACGTAGAAAGAAGGAAGCAGTGACTGAGGGGCAGTGTCAGATTTCTGGGACTTTCCTGGGACTTGCAGCTGCGTTGCTGGCTACAGAAGGAAAGGACAATGTCCAGATGCTTGCGGAGGAAAATTACTCTGCTCCATGCTTACCCATACTCAGGAAAGATGACCCTGATGACAGCTCCACTCCCTGACATCATCCCCCACCTGGAAGTCACTATGAAATCTCCAGGACTTTCTCTTTTACCTCAAGTCCCATCCTCCCCGGGTTGTTTTTATCAGGATGCCTGTTTCAGAGCTGTTTTCTTGTTTATCTTCTTTGCTGGGTGCTTCCCCTTCTCTCCTGGATGTGCCGCAGCTGCTGGCAGTGATGGGAAGTGCAGGTTCAGTAACTTCTTCTTCACTGAATTCGTACACAGACTCATTCACCTTTCGCCCGTGTTCCCTGCCACCACTTGTCGGACTCTGGTGACTTTGTGAGGAGTTTGTAATGAGTCTGATGTGCTCAAAAGCTGATTCTTTCTCACCAAGGGATTAAACTGTGACCGTGAATCTTTATTAAAATGAGCCCAGCACTTTGGACCTAATTTTTCTTCTAAAATTAATGTAGCTACTAAAAGCTAATAATAGGAGTTTGGGGGATTATTTCTATGAAGCTGAATTCTTTCTTGCTTGGCTAGCTACGGGCTTGCTTTACGACTGTAGCGAAGGCACAGGGTAGACCCTGAGTTTGTTATAAGCAGAAGGCTGCTTACTCCCAGATACAAGACAGACAGTGAACTGAAAGCAGAGAGGGAAACGTGAGGGGAACAAGTGCGGTGACAACAGGCACTGAGACGGCCGGGGTCTTGCTCACAGCAACGTGGGCACTGCCAGATGTGATCAGCTTCTTATGCAGTTTCCTGAGCGGCAGCTTCAAGGGAAGGGACAAGAAACTAGCTTAGAAAGGGGACATTTCTTCAGCTTTCAGTGGTTCGTTTGTTCTCTTGTGCCTGAGAGAATTCTGTTTTATATGGGTTTGTATAGTTTGAGGAACTGTGATTATCCTTACCCATGGGAACATCTTGTTTCTTTCTCATTCTTCCTATCCATCCAGCCTCTGTGGCAGTGAATGTCACAGGTTCCTGATGTCCTACAGCAGTGATGTATGTGCCTGTCTTTGGGGCATTCTCAGCACTTAAGCCTCTGTTTTCTGTCTCAGTAAGGGGGAGAGAGGGAGCAGACTGCCAGGCCACTGACAGAAGTGTGCACAGTTTTCCAGACAACTTACCGACCTTGGGGGATCGAGGTGCTGCTGCTGCCTGCAGCAACGTCAGCAGCAGGAGGTGCCACTGGCCCTGCCCGGACGGCCAGGCACTCCTTGGAGAGGTTCGGTGAGTTCGGTGGCCTCTCACCAGTGAGAGCTTTGGCTAGCAGCTCATCGACGCGCTCATTTGAAATGTCCGTGCAGGCCATCCGGAAACAGAAGACAAAGGAACTTCTCCAGCAAATGATTGATTCCTCGTTATTTATCCAAGTCTGCTTACAGACAAGGCTTCAGAAAGGACTTTTACTACTGCACCTCTGCAAACTGTGTGGTCAGGTGGACCAACATAGGCTCAGTGTGTTCTCCTGGTGGAAGAAGCTCTGATACAAAACTGGCTGGCCACCCCCAGAAAGTTCCTCCAGTAACGCTCTGTGGTGTGTAAGGGGACAGTGCTGATGCCCGCACAGCTCACACATTTGTTTTCTGCTGCTTTTCCTTTTCCTCCTGGTTTGAACTCCTCCAAAATACACTTACACAGCAACCACTGGTGCGGGGGTACCAGAGTATTTTGCTCCTTCCTGCTCGCATAGAAAAAGACCCGCAATGCAGAAAGCCAGCTCTAAGGTCACTCTGGTGGTCCCTTCTTCGCTGACTGAGATTTGCTTCACCCAAGAAGAATTCACCTGGTAGCATCTCTGCACTTTGTGAAATCTTGTGTTGCCTTCTCGACAGTAACAGAAAATCTAGCAGAGGGGAAACCTTGCAGCTATTCACTGCGATCTGGGGATCCAGGCAGAGAGAAGGGAATACAGAGACCTCAGCGTGGGCTGCTGCTTCTTTACTGGTATCTACTGTGCAATGGTTCCTCCAGGCCTGCCCCGCAGTGTGGGAAAGACATTTTAAACTGCTTTGGCTTCCTGCCTTTGTCACTGCAAACTGGGGCTTTGCTATGGGCTGGATCTTTCTCGGTCTGTGAAGAGCAATATGCCTCATGCAGGTGTCTTCCTCCCCATCCTGGATATTGGTGCTTAGTTTCCTTTACCTTCCTGTACCTGCACAGAAGGGAAACCAGTGAGAGTTTTTCTTTCACGTATCATTACTGTCACTGGTTTTATTTCCATTACCGTTACGGCACCAACCTGTCTTACAGAGGGGCAGACTCCTCCTTCTCTTCCCAGCATCTAGCCAGGCACTGCACCATCAGTGTCCAACAGACCCGACTTTCCCATGGATTCTGGCAAACCCAGCAGTCACTCTTCCATTCAGATTGTCCTACAGCTCAAGGCACTTCATCTCCAGCCAGCCTGAGTCAGGAGAAGCTGTCCAAGTCAGCAGAGGAGCAGATGGAAGGAACCAGATTGCGTGCATCCAACACCTTGCAGAGTCATTACCTAGCCACGGGCTGGATGCCGATGATAACATGAAATGAGAGATATTACCATTGGTGGTGATGATCACAGGCCTGCCTCCAAGCCCAGCAATATGATGAGGCACTCTCATAGCTTCCTCTACTGAGGTGGCCTCCTGGCTCTGTAACTCAACAAGCCCTGTGTCCATACTCACTTCACCCAGGCTACAAAGGACAACACAGGCTCAGACAACTCTGAGGTGAAGCGAACGGACATTTTTCTTTTCTCCAAACAGGTCATCCAAGGGTGATTCTTCAGCAGTAACAGTTTTATCTGGATATATTAATTTAACAGTAGAAACCAGGCACTGAAATGCCACAGAAGGGTACATTCGCAGCCTGCCAGGGCTGGGAAGATTGTATGATCCCAGTCCTCATCTTCTCACAGACCACCCAGGACCATAGCAGTCCATCGCTACCTGTCCCACATGTCTGTCTCACCCTTGCAGAAAGGCTTCAAACTCTATCTTACGACTGGGAACAACCGAGAGATCTCGGGCTGACAGCCCCTCAGGAAAGCTGTGGTTACAGTACTTCCCAGCTACTGTCACATAAACAAAAACCTCCTTTTTTACTGCAAACCTAAAGACTCTTGAGCTCCAGCAAATTCAGCCCGTATTCCTGCAATCACAGAACAACGAGTGATCGACTTGAGCGATTAGGCTCCAGTGCTCATCCTTGGGACCTAAGCAGCATGTATCAATATTCTTGGGTTTCTGATATCTGTGTTGAAAGAGCAACGAGGATGGAAGCCAGAGTCTGAGGGTCCTACAGTGTTAGTTGGGACAGGCAAGCTGAACACAACGAATCACTCGCAGGTGCCTCTGTGGCCATGCTACAGACCAAGAGCATTTCTCTATTAGCCTTCTTTTCTGCCGTCACTTGCACTTCCGTAACCTGTGTATTATTACTGGCTGCTCACATGGCTTTGGGTGCCCACCACCCACTATGGAACTGAACATCGGTCTTGGAGAGAACCATCTACCTGCTTCACTGGTATCACCCTATCTGGGAGGGTCCTTTAAGGTCACCTTTCAGGAGCTTCTCTGTATTCCTGCATGTCAGTAGAGACCTCGGGAATACATCAACTCACAAACACTAAAATAAGACCGTAGGCATTGACCACTACATCTTAAATATTACCTGAACCCTTGACAGGTAAAGCCAGGGTTTCTTTCAGGAAGGAATTTCTCTTGCTTTTCGAAACCATTCAACAGCCTAGTAGGGACGAGGAGGTGACTCAGCTGAACTTGAGCAGGCAGAGCTGATGCTGAGCAGAGGGAAGGAATGTTCCAGAGAGCAGATTCAGCCTGCTCAGAGGAAAGGTCACATACACAACCAGTGTGTACCTTCTGTAGGTTCGGATTGCCATTGCATTCTCTGCTTACCTTAGTTTTTCTATTGCAGAGGTCACGATTCAGACCTTCGGTCACTTCTGACCAGCAATGAGTCTCTCTTTCCTCTTGACAAGTTACGTGGGTAGTCAGGTACCCGGAATGACCTCCCACCAGCAGTTAAAGACTATTGCCTCCCTGCTACTGCACCACAGTTCTCATTAGCGTAAACGCAGAAGACAAAACAGAAAGTGCCGAATAAAATGCGTAACTGCAGGAGTACTTCTTGAAGAGGGGGCAGGCACTCTGCTTACTGCATGGCTGAAGGATGCGCAGAGCTGGAGTGATGGGCACACGGTGAGATCCTCCGGAGAGGAGAGGAGAGGAGAGGAGAGGAGAGGAGAGGAGAGCTATTCAACAGAAGTAGGCCAGGCTGTACGTATTGTGGGACTAGAAGGACGCTAAAATGGAACCTGCAGCTTGTCAAAACAATTGGATTTTATGCCTAGCCTATCAGGCTGGGTCTGTAGTCAGTACACAAGACGGGGGAGGCTGTGCTGTATGGATTTGCAATAGCTCTTTAAGGAGAAACTAAAGTCCTGGGAAAAACAAAGTCTGAGGCAGTTACAGTAGTGTCACATGGATGGTAGCTGCTGGGGCTGTTCCCATCCTGCTGAGCCCTGCGGCTGAGTCAGAGCCCACAGGAGGAGAAGGGGCAGGAATATTGGCCCAGACTCCGCCAACTGTGTGGCTGCGGCAGCGGGACTCGTGCTGAGGATTGTGTCTCACTCCCTCCCTGTGCTGCACCAGAGGCATTTCCTGCTGTCCAGCTCACAGGTGGAGAGCTGAAGTTTGGTGTCAAGGAGAAGCAGCTGCCCTCAAGCCACTGGAGCTTCCCTGCAGCCTGCTCCCAAAGGCAACAAGCACTGGGAAGGCTGAAGGACCTTGAGTCCGTCTGCTCTAGGCATGCGCCTCGGCCATCCTCTCTCGGCCGCCTGCTTGAAACAGCCGGGCAGCAGCCCAGTCACTGACTGGTTCCTCACCATTAATGAATACCCTGCCCTGGGGGGTTTCCTTGTGCTCCCAGGTTCTGCTGTTGGTGTGATGTGACCCAGCTTTCATATGAGCAGTAATACTGTACCTTCCCCTGGCAGGGCTTCACCTGGGATCTTCTCATCACTCCCTCTAAAGGGGGTAACTGTAATGAGACTGTGGGAGGAGCAGAGGCCGAGATGCCTCCAAATCTAAGGATCTACAGAGACTTTTCTTGACCCAACAGTAACTGTGTCCTTTGTAGAGGAGCTTATATTTCCATGATCTTCAGTCCATGGTCTTCATATTTCCATGATTTTCAGTCTCCAGTGTAGATGGGAAGCATGATCCATGGTCACCTTCCTACCCAGCTGGTCAGCCTGAGAGATATCCATGCCATCACATGTCAGAGGAGGCACCGTCGCACAGGGTTCCTGCCCTAACAGCTTCCCCTGGTACCCTACTCTCAGCACCAGGCCAGCATGAACCCAGAAGCAGAGTGGAGCATGACAACAAACCTTCCTCTTCCTCTTCCTCACGGTGGGTGAAGCAGCTCAGGTGAGGAAATATTGTGGGGCATGTTCAAAGGTGACAGCAGTAGAGAATATGGGAAGACCTGGCCAAAAGGGACACTGCCTAACATTTTTGCATGAGATTGAGCAGCGCAAGAGCAAGTGCCGGGCTCATGCAGTGACCTGATAAAAGACAGGCTGTTCAGGAGAACAGTCTATCCAGTGTCCAATCCTACTCTTTGCAGGCGATATGTCAGTAGGACAGATTTCTGCATAAGGCAAATGAGTTACTCAGGCATGAGAGGGCTTTCAAATGGTGTGATACATCCTGCCCCCTGTCTCTGTAAGTAATTCTGTTTCTCTTTGCAGGTAAATTTTATACCTTTTCTAAAATCCCCAGGGACAAGACAGTTCTTCCCAGTCATTCATGGGCCAAATGAATGACTGGAAAATGGGAGGACTCAAAAGTCCTTTGGAAGGAGCTCAGAGCACTCTGAAATTAGGATATTTTCCAAGGCTGAGAGGGAGACCAAAGAAAGCCGAACCCCAGGATTGCAGAATTCAGAAAAGAGGATGGGAGTGCTGCTTGCACGGCAAGCCTGGCTCATCTGTGTCACGCGTGCGTGAGCAATTCCGAAACACCGCGCAGGGGGCAGTGGGAGGAATAGGTCTGGCGTGCTGAAGGCAGGCACTGCTGCTCAGGCAGGGTGCCTTTACTACATCCCCTTGGCTTAATGGGAGCTCTTTTCCTTTAATCTGTGTGCTGCTGCACTTCTGTTGTTTAACCAGCCCAAAGTCCAAATGCTGCTGTCGGCAGCCAGCGCAACAGCTCTCAGAGCAGTCCAGGAGAGGGCAGGCATTATCCCCGGCTGGAAGGAGTCGAGATTCTGGTCCTGTGGATATCAAAATGCTTCAGAAAACTGGGTTAATTTCACCAGAAATGGTATCTGGGAAGGACTGGGAATGAAAGGAAAGCTGCATTTGCTGTATTGCTCTATATGGGAATGTGTAGTGCGTGCCTACCAGGTTTTTATTTAAATTTTTTGCTCCCTGCACATTTTGCAGGATGTGTGCGTGTAGAGGTGAGTACAAATCCAAAACCTGCAACACCAGTAAGCTGTGGTGGTTTGCAGGAATACTCACATGGTTCAAGGGTATTTTTTGCCAAGCTGTATTCATTTGAAAGTGGCTGTGCAGCTGTGACAGCTCGCCCATATGCTGAACAAATTTAGTGAGCATCATTCAGAGCTGTACCATTACCGGCAGTATAAACTTGGGCTACAGTTTAGTCCTCTGAACCCGGCTGTTAGAAGAGAGTGTGGAGACAGAGAAACCTGATGGCAAGAAATTACTACCCTGTAGTAATAGAAAACCACAATGGAAAGGTGGAGGATCTGTGAACAATGTGGCCAGCAGCACAGAGTGGTTCAGTACGGTACTAAGAGATAGTCTGGGATCCCTCCGAAACAAGAGGAGTCCTAGCTTTGATATCAGGCTACTGACTGGTGGAACTGGTCAAACTGGCACTGATAGAACAGGAACAATCAGGGTGTTTGATAAACATCTCTCCTCTGCTTGGTACTCTGCAGTCATGGGCCTGACTTTGCAGGCAAGAGTCACCCTGGATTACCAGCTGGGGTCGCTGGTCTCGCCCTGCCCCTGCTGCTCTCCCAGGGCACAAATAACACCCTGACCCCTCGCCTCGCTGTTTATTTAGCGTTTGTAACTGGAATTTACACTGAAGACACTCTCCCCTGCCTAACTCCCCAGCTACCTGCACGTGATCCAGACTAAGCTGCACTGGTTTTATTCTGTCTTGGTTTACAAAAGCCATGCAAGTCCAGGAGCCCTTCAACAGGGGGACATCACCAGGATGCTGAGCACCTTATTTGTGAATGTCCGTTGGTCCGAAGCACTGATGAATCAATGGGCACATCCCACCATTGCAGCACAACAAGCAGACCATAATGTGCAAAGGAGAGATAGCTGGGAAACTGGGTGATATCCACATGTTCAGGGCTAGAAGGCCAAGAAACTCAGGCTCTGGAAAGCTTGGTTTTGCAGAGCTGTATGTGGGTGTAATCATCCTGAGATACTGTTGTGGTTTGACCCCAGCTGGCAGCTCAGCCCCACGCAGCCGCTCGCTCGCTCCCCTCCATCAGGATGGGGAGAGAATCAGAAGAGTGAAAGTGAGAAAACTCCTGGGTTGAGATACAGACAGTTTAACAGGTAAAGCAAAAGCTGCGCCCAAGCAAAGCAAAACCAGGAATTCGTTCCCCACTGCCCATGGCAGGCAGGAGTTCAGCCATCCCCAGGGCAGCAGGGCTCCGTCAGGCGTAACAGTGACTTGGGGAGACAAACGACATCACTCTGAACACCCCACTTCTTCCCTCTTCCCCCAGGTTTATATGCTGATCATGACATCATACAGTATGGAATGTCCCTTTGGTCACTGGGGTCAGCTGCCCTGTCTGTCCCCTCCCAACTCCTCGCACACCCCCAGCCATCCCGCTGGCGGGTCGGTGTGAGAGGCAGAAAAGGCCTTGGCTCTGTGCAAGCATCACTCAGCAACAGCAAAAACATCTCTGCACTATCAGCGCTGCTTCCAGCACAAACCCAAAACACAGCCCCGTACCAGCTACTGTGAAGAAAATTAATTCTCTCTCAGCTGAAGCCAGGACAGATGCCAAGCAGTAATTCTCCAGCAGCTCTCTTTTCAGAGTGCAAAGCCCTTCTACGGGATCCACATACTGCTTCTCCCAGTTTCTCAGTGGCAGCAGAGAGACCCATCTGGTGTGACACACAGGCTGCTCTCTCTGTACGTGTCTGCCTGTGCACGGGAAACAGCAAACTTTCTTGGACCCTGAAACTTTCACACTCAGTTTTTATTAATTCTCCCTTTGCAATAATCCTCAATATGTTTCGCTTATGTTCAACGAGCAAGAGGGGAGCACCACCTCAGTTAATTTAACTCCCACAAATTCCCATCACTGCTGGGGAGAGATTGTGCTTCCTAGCAGATAAAGCAGCTTCTTTATATTTCAAAAGGTTAGAGATTAGATCTAGTTACTGTTAGACTTTTATTAAAATTCCTATTTGCATTTTTTTTTTCATTGATACAATTACAGAAAAGGCAGAAAGAAAATGTTTGGTTCAGAACGGTTCTTGAACACTGAAATATCCCTTGGCCTGTAGCTTACACGCGTGCGAAAGTGGGAGCTCTGTTTCCCTTACCTGCAGATGGGCAGGGAGGAGCTGGTGCAGGCAGCCAGCAGGCACTGCCTGTCCTCCCCCGTGCACCATGCTGCTGAGTGCAGAGAAGTAGCACAGAGCTTGACTGAATTTCTCAGGCCGGTAGAAAAAGGGGAGAACAGAAGGTCCCTGGAGAATTTTTCTCCCAGGAAATGGCTTTGGTTTATGCCAGATGTGAAGTTCAGAGCAATGTCCTGGCCTCAGATCCAGCCCTCTGTGGTTTTGGTAGGGATGTAAAGGCAGTGAGCTCCTTTATTTATACCAGAAGGATCGTTATGCTGCAGTCAGAAGTTACAGTGACAGTGTGGGGCTGGGGCTGCCAGTCACAGGGCACTGGGTGAGCAGCTGCCGGCAGGTAACAGTAAACGGAAGAAAATGTAATGGCTGGAGAGCAGCTCTGAGGAGAAGGACTTGAGGGTGCTGGGTGATGAAAAGCTCAACCTGACCCAGCAGTGTGCGCTGGCAGCCCAGAAAGCCCCCCGTGTCCTGGGCTGCATCAAAACCAGTGTGGCCAGCAGGGCGAGGGAGGGGATTCTGCCCCTCTGCCCCGCTCTGCTGAGACCCCCCTGCAGTGCTGCCTCCAGCGCGGGGGTCCCCAGGGCAGGAAAGACATGGAGTTGCTGGAGCGAGTCCAGAGGAGGCCACAGAGATGATGAGAGGGCTGGAGCCCGTCTGCTCTGGAGACAGGCTGAGGGAGCTGGGCTTGTTCAGCCTGGAG
>VWZZ01001047.1:299861-325340 GCA_013399095.1 Psophia crepitans
CCCCCCGCCCCAGCCCCGGAGCCAGAGCACCCCCGGCCCCGCTCCCCGCGGGACAGGAGCCGGCCGGGCACCAGCATCCCCAGCAGCGCTGTACCAGCGTGGAGCCGCAAGCGGGGGAAGGGCCGCTGGGACACCAGAGGTGACCCCGAACTGCACGCTCAGCCCCTCTGTCACTGTGTCCTCTCAGCTGCTGTCCTGAGCTGCCATCTCTCCTGAACCCTCCGCACAGCAGGAACCTCCGCACCAGGACCAAGGGGCTCGCCCAGCCACAGTCCTCCAGATGCCTTCTGAGAAACCAGTGGGGAAAAGGAGGCATGCTCAGATATGCCCCTGAAGCCCCTGCAGTGAGGGCTACAGGTTCCCAGAGCACCACAAATGGTGAGGAGCAGCGATGTCCCACCTCAGGTATCTCCCAGTAGCCATGAGACAGTGCAGCACCAGCTTCTCCTGTTGTGCTGGCGCACCTTGGAGTTCCCCCAACGCCTCTGAGCTGCTCGTGGCGGCAGACCCAAGCAGGAAGTATTGTCCCTCATGCAAATAGCTTTGATGCATCAAGGACTTTACTTCCCAGCTCTGTAAGGTTTTTGCTAACAAGTCCCACTGGTATCCAAAGCTGACAGAGACAGTGGGACCCCCTCAGAACAGGGGTTTTAGAAAGTTTGAGGGTGTTCAACCTCAGTTCCACTATCTTCCTGCACCCTTGAACACGCCCCATCACAGTGTAGTTGAGCGGGGCTCCTCAACCGCCTGCTGGAGATTGTCCACTGCAGTTCCATAAATATTTGCACCTTTAAGGGCATCTGCTGTACCCTACAGCTCACCTCTCTGGGCAATGCTCCTTCAAGGAGAAGGCAACAGTTCTTCCTCAGCAAGGCGTGTCCAGGATCATGTTCTTGCCAAAAGGCAGAGAAATGGGAATTTTCTGATGAAAACCTGGTTATCTGGGACAGTCCTATCCAACTCTGCAGACTGGAAACATTGCTTGCTGCAAAATTGGCAGGTCCCTGTCAAGCAGCCAAAGGATTACTGCTTCCCTTCCTGCTAGAGCTCTCTAGTGTTTTGTCCCTCTCCATCCCTCCTATCGATGTTTCACACACTCTCTGCCTTTCATCTCCTGGTGGCAGTGCGATCCAGGTGCCTCGGACCCACTCCAGTCTCAGCAGGATAGTGGGATGGGAACCGCTAACATTGGGCACGGGTCCCACCACAGCAAGGGTTTCCTTGTCTACTTTGGACAGCCCTGTCCAAAGGACAGTTTGCTGTTCACTGCACCCACATAGGCAAACACCTCCCCAGCCTGGAAAGTGACCATCGTCCTCAGAAACCCCCACTTCTCCTCAGTGAAGAGCTGTATAACATGCCTTTTCATATTGTTCCTTTGCCTATGGCTAACGCTGTGAGTTTGCTCCCCTAGTGGGTAATCAGCTCTGGAAGATGACCATGGAAACATGTAGGCACAGCAGCAGGTGGAGGAAGCTTTGCATTGCATGTTGCAGGAAAGTACTCCCAAGACATCACTCTCAAGGTACTGCAAATGCAGCAGAAAGATGTTTTGGTGTATGAGGATACTGAGCCAACGTGTTAAGATGGCCTTCTTGAGGCCATGCCTTTAGACTGTTGCTCAGGGACACATTGAGGCATGTGGCCAAAAGGCCAAGGCTTAAGGCTTCTAACTCCTGAGCCAGAGGTGCCTCTGAACCACTGCAGCAAACCCAGCTGGTCTCTAGAACAGCCAGCCCTGAACCTGAACTTCTCCCATGTGACCACCATCCCACTGATCTGCTTCCAGGTCCTGTTTCCCAAGTAGAAAGGGAGAGCTGGAGTTTGTCACAGCTGGTTCACAACTGGAAAGAGGTGAGGAGGGCTTGGTGACCCCCTTAACAGCTTGACTTGCTTCTCATTCCCATTCAGACAATTCACATTGAAATCAGGGCATGAAACCAGAAGCAGAGCTTTTACCCAAGACAGATTCAATCAGAAGGAAAAACAAAGCACCAGCAGCACAGGGTGACCCAGTGCCCTGCACCTGAAGATCAGGGAGCTGAGGGCTCCCTCCTGGTGTCATCTGAGTGGGATGTACCATGCATGCGCCAGTGGCGTGATGCCATTCTTAGGAGCAAGGCAGCTGCAGGGACAGGCAGTCAGCCACCAAATACTCCCAGCTTTCTCAGAAGAGCCCAAATGATGCCTGGGATGGTCACCATGCAGGACACAGCAGAAGTGACCAGCTAGTCACAGACTGCCTGTATAGGTCTGTACAGCCTGTGCAGGCTGAAATAAAACACAGCCCACATGTGATTTTTTGCATGAGGGTATTGATCAAGGAGGACTGTCATGTCCTCTGTGTGTCTGAACATTGAGAAGTGGCTGTGGAGGTGAAATCGCACAGCCCTGCAAAATTAGAAGACTCTACATGAGTATACAGTCCTGCAAAAACTGAACAACCAACTGAAACCACTTCTCTGGAGTGGAAACCGCTCCCCCATCTCTCCGAAGGGGACATACAGGCCTTGAAAGACCAAGGTCTAGGAGTCAGTTCTTGACAGAGAGCTGTACTGAGAAGGTCTCAGCAGCCTCAGTGTGGCACCCAGGAGGACATCGGTAAGGATCAACCACTTTTACAGCAGGCAGAGCCCACAGAATTGTCCTGTGTGAGCTCACCTGGGCAATAGAGACGAAGGCAGTCTCCAGTTCCCGTCTGGGGTGTTGGGATGTCATCATTCAGAAAGGGCCAGAGGACTCTGGAGTTTCCAGAGTTAACACAGCACCCTTTTTGGGGGGATAGTGAACTCCTATTGAATCTTCTTCAAAAAAGATTGATTGCTTGTTGTTTGCCTCTCATGGACAGTGTGACCCCTCCACATCCGAGCACTGGTATCACCCACTCCTGTACATCCACGAAGGGATGTCTTTGAGGGCATGCAAAGGAATCCCAGCTCTGCTGGTAATCCAGTCTCTGGTCAATATTGGATTTTGGCTTGCTAAGTCTTTTTAAAACACCACACTCTAAATACTCTCTTCCCAAACCTTAAAGACAACAAAATGACATTAAAATACACTAGCACTTAACTGCGAAAAGAAATCATGATAAAGGTCACTTTTATTTAAAAGGCACTAGTCACTGTTTTCTTTAACTCTTAAAGGCGCATTTAAAAATATACAGAAGAAATCTGGATTTGAAAGAGTTTCTTTGGTAGCACAAAGGTTTTAGTGTGAATTTCATCAGCTGCACAGAATTTAACCCGTTCCTGGCCGGGGTGGCCAGTAGTGGTTGCCCAGGCTTTACCACAGTGCCCACCCAGAGATTCACCCATTTTTCCTGTCTTTGCCAGGCGCCAAGGATGACTATGGGAAGATCTTGTTTCTGGAAGGGTATCAGAAGCTTGATTCGTGTCATGCTGGAACTGAAACTATCTATTTAAGAGTAATCCATGAAGAAAATTCCCTGCTTTTTTATGTTCTAGCTTTCTTGGATTTTTTTTACTTTTTATTTTTTACTTCAGTTTCAGTGCCACTTTTCTAAAGCTTGTGTCATATTTTAACTAAACAGGAATGACTACTGTCATTTTAAGCCCTATGGATATTCAGCAATAGCAGAGATCCTCCAGTCATCATTCGAGAAGGACACTGGTCTTCCTGCTGATGCGGTGTCACATCTGCTTGCCCTCTATGGATGTCTCAGACAGCTGCGGGCATCATCACATGTGGGTGGCTGAATCCCTCCCCAAACAGCCAGGCAGAATGTTTCCAAATCATCAAGTGCATTTCCAGCAAAATGAGACCAATTTCATGCATTGCTTCAATCCTGGTTGGTCACAGACATGACAGACATTCTCTGACCACTGCCCATAATGATGAACATGTGAAGGAAACTGCCTGGAGCAAAGGACACCTTCCTTCCCTCAGGCCCAACTTCAGAGCCTTCTCTTTCTTTCAGCACAGGTTCCTGCCTGTATTTGTGTCCCAAAGAGCTCAGAGGTAGAAGCTCATTGCATCAGGCAGTACAGCTGTCCCACAGGAAGGCTCATTGATCCAGGAGCATCTTCTCTTCCTTGCCTGGGCTCCTGTATGATGAGGAGTTGTTTCCAAGGAGCTGTTATCCTCATGGCAGAGGAGACATCGTGAGTATTTTATAGTTTGGGGTTAAAGGACCACTTCTGAAGGCTCTGGGTGCTGCTGCGCATGGAGGGAGGGGAAGCACCACTCTCAGTGCCAGAAAGTGATGCTGAGCACCATCAACATGCAACATGTAGCACAGATGAACCAAAGTGACCTACTCCACAGCTGGTGGAGGACCTGTGGCAGAGGTGGTGGACCAGTTGAGTCTCTTAGATTTCTTCCCCCATTTTGCCTGCAATTTCTCTCTCCTGGCAAGCATAACACCCCCAGGCCTGGGACACCATGGGTCAGTTTCTAGCTGACAACAGATTACACAAGGCCAGAGACTGTCACAGTCCAGCACAATGAGAGTTGTCCAAGATGTCATTGCTCCTTACCCAAACACCATGCCCTCCTCCTGAACACATGCTAAGTGATCATGTGAGCACACCTAAGGTATTTCACAGCAAAGAGGATCCAGTTATGGGGAGCCACCCACCAGCTTTTGTCCCTTCAGATGTAAAGAGTTAACTGCTCTTTAAAAGTCCAGTTCTGGGTTGTGGCCCTTCCCTGGTACCCTGAGGCAACAGTGAGTCATCCAAACACACCATCAGCCTTAGACTGGTGAATGCCTTTGCGTTACACTGTCCCTATATACACCTCTACCTATCTGAGACCAAATGTCTCCCTCCCATGAACCACTGATGTGTTTGTAGTTAAGCATCAGGAGTCTTTCCACCAGCTTCTGTTTACTATCTAAGCAGGAGATAACCCTGTCTTGCTTGCCCATGGGCATCAGCTTGTCTAAAGATAGATGGAGGAGTTCAACTGCTCCTTAGGAAAAACAAAACGCCTGAATGCCTGGCTCCTCCACAGCCACAGGACATGAGTCAGAGCAGAGCCCTAGGAAGACATGAGATACAGAGATATATGTGTCCAAATCACTGCCCTCATCAACGAAAGCAGCACCAGAGATGAAGGTTTAGTGCAAGCACTGGATCCCAGCCACTGGGCTGTGTAAGCATCCTGACAGCTAGATGGATGGAGCAGAAAGAAACTTCTGGGAACTGATTTGTGATATGAGAAAATATAAGCACAACTGTCTTTTATCTCTGTAAATCGGTGCCTGAATCACAACACTTCCTTCCTAGGACTTGGAGTACATTAGGTACGTTTTTTCTTCATCCTTTATCCTAAAATCTGTCTGGTGTAAGAGGTGATTTCCAGGTCACTGGCACAAAAAATGTTTTAATACCATAGACTCAGCAATGCTTGTCCTTGCATGGGCTCCAGGAACAAATTTTCTCCTCGGAGAAGCATCACGAGGTGCCTTAACATTCGGCAGTTCTGGGCTGGTCTCTTCTTCCCATGACCCATGTTAGTGAGAGGCTCTGTGGGAGACGGTGAGCTTGAAACACTACTCAGAAACAGCAGGAAGAAACAGAATGCTGACATGTAGGGCTGGATTCAGTCACCCAAACAGGTGTCTGACACTGCCTGCAACACCCTGGGCATCCCAGGATCTGTACACAGGGTTGTTGGATATGAAATGGCACCTGCGGGGGGGTCCATGCTGTCCTGGCACAGCAGCAGGTGATACTCCACAGCATCTCAGAGGCATGAGCCAGCCCTGTTTCAGTATTTGAATCCTTCTTCTGGTGTTACATTTCCATGTCACACTCCTGATAAATCTCTGGAGCTTGCAGTTTGCCAAGTGCTGCTCCAGAGGCTGTGGGCTTTTTCAGGGTGCTGTGTCAGCAGAGTCACATTCCTGGCCCCTGGTCCCAAGCACTCACTTGCTCCAGGTCAGGTGCAGCTACCGTGTCCTCAGTGGTCAGAGCGTCCCTGATGGCATCACAGATTTCCACAAAGGCTCTTGACCCTCCTCTTAATCCTCCACCTAGGACTGGTACTTATGGGAGTGACAGGTGCCTTGTGCCAGGCAATTTTTAGCTCTTTTATTATTATTGTTAGAAAAGTCTGTAAGAAATAGCAATCAGCTGCCCAGGAGTATTAGAAATGTGCTGGGCCAGGCAAGGCAATTACTGTTTGGATTCTCCGTTATGAATGGGAGATCTCTCCACCCATTAGCAATGCACAATGGATGAAGAAATATAATTTCCATTCCACTTTTTAATTCTATCCAGCATTTCTTCTCTATTAGTGAGTGAGGCCCAGCCCGTGGGCAGGACTGGCTGACAAACGATCTGTGCAGTGGTCTCGGCACGCAGCCAGCCCTCCCCCTGTCTCCCAGCACCGTGGCTCAGGGCCCCATGTTGGAGCAAAGCCTGGGATGGAGACGTGATGCTGCAGGCTGAACACTCTGGGGTACCAGGATCTGCTCAGGTCCTTCCACAGAGACCAGTCCTCCCTGCCACAGGACAGAGGTTCGGTCCCGTTATGCTGTGTACAAGCAAAGCAGAGCCCTGGGTGTGTGGTGCAGGTTGACTCCTTGGGTTCCTGTCTCCTTGCCCATACCTGTGCTGTAGCTGGTCTTACCTCCCTAGGTAAGGGACACCAGTGCTTGCCAAGGGAATGGTAACCCCAGCTCCAGTCCTCTTCTGAGCTCCATGGGGACCATTAAAGCCTGCTCAGTAAAGCTGCCCCCTCCCCTTCGGGATATTAATCCAGTGCCTGATTTGCCCTGCTCTGCCAGGCGTGAGCCCCAGTTTCTGAGTGCTCCAGTTTTATTGATTTTCATTTTTATGACTGAAGCAATTGCTGTCACGCTCTGCTGTGAGCGGACGGCAGCCTGCCCTGTGGGCACATCATTTACTGACGCTTCACGGGCCTCAGCTCCTAGTTAAGCTGGGGCAAGGGTGGGATCAGGCACACTGTCCCCAGGAGAGATCGTGCCTCTGCACTGCACTGGATGTGACAGGACATGCTGCCTTGCTGAGGGAGAAGTGAGGTCGTTAACGGTCAGGAGGGGGAATACCAGCAGGGACAGTTCATCTGCTGTTCTCACTGTGCCCTCAGCAGTGCCCTGCCTCATTCTGGAGGAGTGTTGTCGGCCAGAAGGGCTGGGTGGGAATGTATCTGATGCGAGGCTGTCAATAGGCGCAGTACGATACTGTCAAGGCACAGAAACACAGGCGGTGGCATCCCAGCCTCCATCATGGCTGGTGTTTGGACACAGTCTCTGGAGACGTCCAAAATGCTTCCACTAAGTTTATCCCTCAGCCCTGTCCACTGCTTTGTTCTTCCCCTCTTTTTGATTTCCTTGTCCTCTTCACACCATACCTTCTCTGTTGCATTTGGCATGGGATGTCCGCAAAATCTCCACATTTGTAGGGACTGTTTGGTAGGACTTTCACCCTGCAATGTCCTTGCACAAGCAGGAGTACGAGCATCCAGCCCCTTCCCCTTTGAACTTTGTGGCTTGGCCAAGTGAGGTCCTCTGTTACAAAATGGAGTCATCTGCCCAGGGCAGAATCAGTGCCACCCCCTTCACCCAGGTGAAACAGCCCTGAGCTCGTGCATGACTTGCCTGTCACCAACAATGGGGGAGGTCCATGTGGGGGCTAAGGCCAGCAGAAAGCCATGGGCTGGCCCAGCGCAGCCCTCCAAGACACTTGCGAATCTTCCTTTTGCTAATCCCCAGAGCTGCATTCCACCCTGAGCCCGCCCTGTCCATCTGTCAGCTCAGGCTGTTTCCCTTGTGGCTTTCTGCCCTCCACCACTGGACTCTGGCCTGGGTCCCCGAGAAAGGGGATTTCTCCCCATGGGATCGTCACAAGGCAATGGCATGATACACACGGCAAAGCTGTTCAGTGGATCCAGGGTTCAGAGTCTGACAAATCTCATAGGGAGCTTGAATTTGCCCTGCAGCCATGGCAAAAGCATCACTTAGGGCTGGTCCTCATTCAGCAAAGCACTCCAGCATGGTCTGAACTGGGATCATGTCAATATTGCAGGAGACACCAGTAAGAATGGAAATGCAAGGGCTGCCAGTGCTTCCCTTTACACAGCACTGCATTCAGCTCCTTGCTCCTCTGCTAGACCTGAACCCCTGGGGCCAAAGTTTTCCAAGCCCCCGTTTTGGCACAGGCTGAATCATTCTCTGTGTTTCATCCACGCAACTGAGCTATTTCTGAGACTGAGCTGAAGAGAAGGGCTTCATTTTGTGAAGACAAGAAACACTGGAGACTAATAATTCCAGCCCTTCTGTGCTTTGGAGCAGGGGCTGGAAATTTCATAGAGAGTTGAAATATTTTCTTTCATTTTTCCTTCATTTTTCCTGTGAGAAAAGAGCATTAACTTGGGTGTTCTCCAAGGACTTGGTGCTTTGTGGCTGGACCCTCGCTACCTGAGGGCAGACAGACACATCTCTGTCAGTACCTAGAAT
Organism: Psophia crepitans; assembly: GCA_013399095.1. Lineage (NCBI taxonomy): Eukaryota > Metazoa > Chordata > Aves > Gruiformes > Psophiidae > Psophia > Psophia crepitans. The sequence continues at coordinate 308,308 of VWZZ01001047.1, forward strand.
ATTCCCTTTCCATTCCTTCTTGCTGCATCCATGCAGCATAACATTCCTGCCATGCATAGTCCTGGATGCAATTCAAAGTGCACACACGGCCACCAGTAGCACCTCTTCTGCTGCCCGCCTTTCAAGGAGCTGGCTGGATGGCGTTTGGGAAAGAGTGTGTTACAGTCCCTCTCCATCGCCTTCGTGCAGCAGAGGACTGTACAAGCCCTTTTTACCTTTTAACTTTCTCTGTAGAAGGGAGAGAGGTGTGTGTACAGAAATCAGCTCAGGAAAAAGCTGAAATCATCTCCAGTACACACAGAAATGGGAGGGGGGTGATTTTCCAGTGTACGTAGTCCTATCTCTGCAGGGACACTGCTTAGGTTGCTGACGTCCAGCTGCTGTCTGCTTTGCAAGCCTGACCATGATAGATGAAGTCATCTTCTGCCAGACAGGTGAAGAGGGATGAAGTCTATCTTCTTTCATGTGCACTGCAATCGTAACACCGTTCCTCGGGCGCGCAGGTGCCTAAGAGAAAAAGGAGTAAAGTGTGCTGGTATAGCCCTGATGGGAAGGAGACCAGATGTTTTATTTTGGCCAAGGCAAGGGAACGAGTGCAGTGGGAGGCAGTGGGGGCTTCAGACACCAACTCCTTTGCCCTGCTATGGGGAATGAGGAAAAGGGAGATGAGGGGGCAGCTGCAGAATGAGTTAACTGGGAGAGTCAGAAGGAGACCAAGGGTTCATAATCACAACTTGGGAGAGGACCTCAGCCTTGGGGCCAAACCGAGCCACTGGGATGTAGTATGAGGACCAGGGGAAATAAAGATGACCTGGATTTTACAGCACTCTGGAGAGGCTCCAGGTCTGGCGCTTCACAAAGAGATGGGAAGCACAGGGCTGCACATGGGGGGATGATGTGGACCTGCCGTGGGGCTGTAAGGGACAGGCCTGGGACATACCTGGGCAGATGCACACACACAGAGATGGTCTTTGCAGAGCCGTGCCTGAAGGAAGAACAGGCAAAAAGCAGTTGTACAGGCACAGCTCTGGGGAGCTGCAAACCTCCTAACGCCTATGCAAGCCATGTGGCGAACAGGACTGGGGCTGGAGCTGTCTTTGGGTAAAATGGCCAGGAATTGATGACATCCTATGTGTCCGTTAAATGCCCAAGAACCACATAAGATTTATTCCTGGACATCTGGTAGATATCTGCTCACACATCCCCTGGACTTCATACTCAGGAGCCTGGGGCAGAACTGCATGATCCTTCCTTAACGGTTTTGGGGAGAACCGGTTTTCAGCAGAGGATGGCTGACACCATGACAAGAGGAGGTGCAGCTGTGCCATGTGCTACACCACACTTCACACCTCAGACTCTCTTATTCCTTGGAAAAATGTTCCTGGTCCTGCAGAGGTCTCTGGCTCACACCAGAGGGGTGAGATCTGTCTCAAAACAGGTTCTTGCTGCAAATAGCATTTCTTTGCCAGACTGACACACTTTCGTACTCTGTGTCCTGTCCTTGTTTCTCAGGACTGGCCTGCCAAATGATTAAGCAGCCTTTTATCTCCCCATTTCTATGATGAGACTTTCTTCCTCCCTCCCTCCAGGACAGGTCTTTAGCTAAAGGTTGCTGTAAATACCTGTTTATTTTCATTAGCAGTGCTAGCCCCACTACCTGTAATCCCTGGAGAGCTGCTTTTATCACTTCATGATGAGGGCTGTCAAAATTATTCCATCAAGAAAAGAAAAATTGGATTTTCAGCTGCATTTTTTTTTTAACAGATGCTGTCTGGTTTCTGAGGGAAAGAATATAAAGAAAACTGAAAGAAGCTTTCTTTTCACCAAGCAACAAAAAAATACATATAAGCAATACAAAAATACACGGCTGGATTCCAGCTAAACTGTTGAACCCTAAATGTCTGTAGTTGCTACTGGGGTGGGAGAATTGAAAAACTAACATGTCCAGGTGCTGAGACCTTGCCCCGAGCAGCTCATCCCACAACTCTCTCATGAGAAATACCACCTGTAGGAGGCATTTAACAGGAGAACAGTAGAAATTATAAAGGCTGGTCCCACCAAAAGCGTGTTTCAGTATTTGTGGAGAGGACAAATGGGTGGAAGAGCAGCATGGGAAGAAAGGGGCAGTATGTAGGGTAGGAAATGCAGATAGGGAACACAGTTTGCAGCCGTTGGCCCAAGAGCAGAGAAGATAGCCAGTGACCCCTCAGCCTCCGACAGACTGCAGGCAGGTCTGACAGCATGGCTGGGCAGCACTAGGGCAGGCAGCACTACCTGCAGGAGGTGGCCACAGTGGGACCTCGCTGTCCCCACTCAGGAAAGAGTGTCACTTCCCTCCAAGAACTGGCAGGAAGTGGTTGGCATCGTTGCTCTTGCCTTTTTCTTGTCCTCATGCAGAGGAGGATGTACAGGAGCAGGTTGCAAACCTGCTACATTGTCCTCAGGAAAGGGACCAAACATCGCCAAGCCAGCACACACAGGACCAGCCACCCTCTAACAGCCGCATGGGCTTGGGAAGACAGATAGGTGGAGGCAGGTATGGCAAGCATTTGGCTTGTTTCAACCTGAAAAACATCAGGCTCCCAGATGCCAGCACAAAACCCAAGTTCATCTGCATATGCATGGCAGCCAAAGTGTCCTGGGTTAATGAAACAGCAGCAGAGTGACAAATTCTGGAAGATCCAGGGGACCTCTTGCACCTCTCCTCGTCAGGGAGAGCAGCTCTCTCCAACAGGCCACTAAAAGGGCCTCACCTCTGGTGACAACAAATAAAGACCTGTCATGAGGCATTTGACTGTGGTAGAAATGACGGCATTTGCCAGGCCACACGTCAGAGCACAAGACCTCAGCTTAACTGCTCAGGCTCAGGCGTCACTGAGGAGCAAGTGACACTGATGGAGGGCAATTCATTGACTTGGACTGCTCCAAACACACGCTTCTTGCTACCTCCCAGGCATTTGACCTGCTAATTGCATTTAACCCTAGAGCAAATGGCTCAGTTACGTTCTCTAGAGGAGAAAACTTGTGAGAAGCTGTGCCACAGCAGGAGTAGGGACATATTTCAATGATTGCACTGACTGACTGTGCTCTGTGCTGCACGACAGCAAAGACAAATTGCCCCAGAGGACAAGAAGGTGTCAGTGAGGTGGAGCCCTGCACATTATGGCCCAAGCTTCAAGGCACCAGCTCACAACCCTTCAGATCAGCCCTGGGACAGAGCTCTCCTGTAAGACACTAGTGAGAATTGAAGATCAGATGATTGTCCAATGGGTACATTCACTTCTCCCTTCAAACTCACCTATTTCTGGTGCTTCTTCCTGCCCTTGTAACAGTATGCTGGAGGGTGGGAAGGATGAGCATGACTTGAGTTCAAGGTCCTGAAAGATCAAAATGTCCTTCCCCCACTTCCTCATCTCCTTTGGTAGAGTGGTAGAGAGCAGAGCACAGAATTCTACGTGTCTCTGTGTTAATAACAGAAAATGTGATGGTCATTCCAGTGATGGCAGTGTGCTGGCTGGGAGCAGGATGTCTGGTCCCTAGATCCTAGGCCAGAGCTCTGTTGGTTGGTGCACTGCTAATGATACTTCTAGATCATTAACAGACCAGTAAGTAATGTCCTTCCTGGAGCTGAGAGCTCTTCTTCCCATCCAGTCCTTTCCTGTGGAGCAGTGCTGTTCAGTTGCTTGGAGGTGCTTCTTCCTTCTCAGCCATGGCTGTGTTCACCAATGCCTGAGGCATAATTTGAGAGGTGACCACCACGAGAATCAGGGGCTGCACGGTGGAGGAGACCTGGCTCCACGAGAATGCCACGTGCTCCCCATCCCATCATACTGCATCAACCACAAAGGACATGCAACGATCCCCATAGTCACAGCCCAAGATGGAGCTGGGACTCTCCACGTTCACCTACACAAACTCTGCAATTTCACTTGGAGAACCCAGATTTTAAATGGTGCCCTCAAACTCTCGTAGCCTACACAGGTCAACTTGGTGTCTTGCAGTAATACGTGGGACCCAGTGTGACACAAAACAAAAGCGAGAGCCTGGAAGACTCTGGTCCTCCGACACCAGGGACCTGTGCAGTGTCTGTTTTGCCTGGAGAGCAGATTGTTCCACCATCCTGGAGAAGACAAGGAAAACAAATCTTCTCACAAGGCTGTTCTGCTTAACCCGTATTTAGGAGCGGTCGTCACTCAACCCTGTAAGGAACGCGTTATCATTTACTTGCTGGCAGAGTTGTGAGCTTTTGTTTATTGAAAATAAAAATATTCACGCTGCTTAAAATGCTTTGCAAAGGTGGCACGAGGGCAAGGCTGGGGAAGAGCAGTACGCTTCATCTCTCCTTGATAAATTACCTTTCACAGTGCTTCCAGCACCTCTCTCCTGCAACAATCACTTAATAACATATATGCACTGCAGTTCTCTCATTACTGGGAAGAAAGAGAGACATTTCAAAGAACCGCAATGTAGCCAGTTCTCGGGGGTTCACTTCCTGGGCTCCTCTGACACAAATTATTAAAAACATTTTTCAGCAAAGCCATGGCTTAGGCGACCTTCAGCAGCTTTCAGTACAAACAAAACCTTACAAGCGCTTGGCAAAAGAAGTAAAAAGGGGGGGGTGGGGAGGCTAGGGAAAGGGAAATTAGAAACATGGAACTGTAATAACTTTCCATTATGCAAATTTGATTTAATCAGAGATGAAGCTGAAGTGCAATAAAAACATACTTTCATTAAGTTTATGACTTTCAGACTCTATAATACCCCAGAAATGTCAATTATAAGGTTACCATAGTGATACATGGCTACTACTTCGAAGTAATCTGTGTCCTTACCAACAAGTGCACACTGAAGCTGGGCCAGGACCTTCTTTCCCACCTCCTTAAACCAGTAAGAGCCTGTGACTTGAATGGCAGATGACTTGAGCAGCATAGGTGAACCTTGAACCTCAAGCCCTGCTCGAATCACCTGTGCCTGAGGGACTGATGGAATAATCCCTTTGACCACAGGTAGGATGTAGAAGGCACAGATGTTGATTTCCAGTGCTCAAGGTCCTAGAAGTGTGAGGTCCTAGAAGTGAGAGGCCCAGGAGGGACATTGCACAAATAGGAACAGACTGGAGTATATTTGAGCCATGCTGTTCTCCCTGGATTGCAGGATGGCTTCAAGTTGCACCAGGGGAGGTTTAGGTTGGATATTAAGAAAAACTTCTTCACCGAAAGAGTGGTCAGGCATTGAAACAGGCTGCCCAGGGAAGTGGTGAGTCACCGTCCCTGTACGTCTTCAAAAACCATGTAGCTGTGGTACTGTGGGACATGCTTTAGTAGACATGGTGGGGTTGGGTTGACAGTTGGACTTGATGATCTCAGAGGTCCAACCTTAATGATTCTGTGAGTCTATGTGGGCTGTGGGTTGAGAGCACGTGATACTCCCCCTCATCCTGAGTGTGGGATGCTGGGAGGTCCCCCCAGGTGTAAGGCACGGTCTCCAGGCTGACACTAGACCTCCTGCAGATGTGTTTCTACTGGTCACACAGTAATTTCACCGGTGCAGTTGACTTTGGTACAGATGGCCTATATGGAGGGTTTACTCTGCTGATGTGTAACACAGCCCAGAAAAGAGCTTTGCAACAGGGCTTCCCAAGCTTCCTGCAATCCTTCCCTAGGAGGGTGCTGAGGCCCTGGCACAGGGTGCCCCGAGAAGCTGTGGCTGCCCCTGGATCCCTGGCAGTGCCCAAGGCCAGGTTGGATGGGGCTTTGGGCAGCCTGGGCTGGTGGGGGGTGTCCCTGCCCATGACCAGGGGTGGCACTGGGTGGTCTGGGACGTCCCTTCCCATCCAAATCATTGCGTGATTCTGTGATTCTATGATCACTGCCAGGCTCACACTGCTCTTATGTTGACTTCAGAGAGATGACAGGTCCCCATCAAGTCCCTGTTTTTAAAGCAGCAGCGTCTGTTTCCCTGGGAGAAGTTCCTTAATTATGAAGCCACAGATATGATGAGAAGAACTTAGCTACCGGAGTTGCTCTGAAGTGAAATCCAGCTGATAAAAATCACTTTTAAAATCTCTTATTTTCTGCATGCAGTCAGACCAATGAAGTGTGCGTTGGTGCCTGCCCTTTGCCCCTCGCAGTCCTGCATTCAGGCTGGTACTCAGTGCCCGGAATCCCCATACAGCAAACTGAAGATTAAAAAGTGATGTGTTTGCAAAAAACCTCACCAGGGGAGGAAATGAAGTGATACCTTTGTGTAAAACACGTGGCACAGCTACTGATGGCGGCCTGTTGATAAATGCATTAAGTGGAACACTAGTCTTAACTCAGAAGGAAAACATTTTATCATCTTTTTAAAGGTTATAATTTAAAAGTTTACAGCAACTTCACGCAGCTTACTTGCAATTTATAATTGCCTCTGAACAAACACTTTGGTTAAAAATGCCAGCATAGGGAAATTCATAGTGGTCTTGGTTTTCACTTCTCATAACTCCTGATAACATTTGCATCTGCTTTGAGGTAATTAGATAAACCTCTTTAATCTTAGTTTGAAGCAAGACCCCAGTAAAAAGTCAAAGCACTCTCAGAGACCACAACACCTCTGCTTCTGTCCAGCTGCTATTAAAAAAATTAAACATACTGAATGCACATGAGCAGTAAGGGGCTGCAGTTCGGGGACATACTTGCAGTGCAGATCTATTGTCCTTGATTTGCAGGCAGTGGGACGGACTGCACCTTCTCATGGTCAGTGGCTGGGCAGTGACAGTAGGGACCTTGCACTGCCCACATGGGCAGTGAGCAGATTCTGCTACATGGGGCTTTATCTGGACTTCTTCCAGCTGGACGCTGCTCAGGCTCAGCCTTGCAGACAGGGTCTGTCATACAGGGCTGTAGCCAGACCCAGAACTTCAGGACTATCGTTGCTGGACATAGCAGCATCATCCCCCAAAAGGGTTCCCAGTCTTGCTCTGCTGTCACAGACGGATGATGGTGAAACAGAGGAATTCGGGGTGCTTGGATCCTGCAAGGTGCTCTACACTGTTTTTAATTTTGGGTGATGGTGCTAGGGCTTTCTGAAGCTCTTTGCAAGTGGTTGCCAATGATCAGGCACTCCTTACCTCATGATGCTTGATCCAGGCAAAGCTCTGCATTCTTCACACAGGCTTCTTAGAGCTTTCCAAGGCAGCTAGAGTAATAAAGGAAAATAGTTCAAGAGAGTGGATTGACAACATTTAGCTGGAACTCAGTGTGACTGGTGTGTAAAAAGGTGCGTTAGTAGAGTTTGGTTGCCTTCAGTGCAAACTTCTAATTTGTAGCTAAGTTGTTACACATGGGGAGGGGGATTGACCCTTTGCTGCTGGTTCTGAGGTGGAATGATGAAAAGGCATTTCAGTCTGCTACATGGAGAGACAATTAAAAGCCAAAAAATGAATAGTACACTTGTAACAGTGGCATTCAGCTTGAGATACAGGTCACGATGATGTATCAATCATAAGGCAATCACTCATTTAGCATGGGATTTTAGGACCCACAGAGCTACAGAGTCTGGATACAAGGCACACCAGTGTTCCCCTGTTATTTTTTATTATTTATTTATGTGCACAGCTAGCTGGTCCCATAACCGGTAGGAGCTACAGGAATAGCACAACTGTTGATGTTTTTTCTCACTGGCACATATTCGAGCCAGTAGCCTTAACTTGCACTGTGACTACCCGCCTGTGCTATGATCCGCTCCCTGGCAGGTCAGTCAAACCGAACCAGCACTTGGTGCTACAGAATGACATTGCATTGTAAAGTTAAGTAGGGTGAAGTGTGCTGCTTTCTGTTTGATGGCAATCTCGCCCACTGCATGGAAATTTCAACTTCCAAGCTAGAATGCAATCAGGAGTCCAGCTGCAGACCTGGTGCTGTGAGTAAAGTCTCTGAGGTGGAGTTACTGCCAACGGAGCAGTAATGGCTCTGACTTCCCAGCAGCTCAGGCTGCCTTTCTCCCGGAGGGAGGGTTAGAGCATGCCTGCATCCTCACCCCATGCTTTCAAAGCAACAGGGAGCTGACATTATCCTGCTGTCTCCGACCCAAGAGTCAGCGCCTGTCTGCAGAGCTTGGAGAGCACACTGCTGTGCTGCCAGGTGGGTTTTGGAAAAGTACATCAGTTCAGAGCAACCACACGGCACCAAGAACTGGATCTGTTCCTGCCTGGGACTCTTCACCAGGAATCTCTGCAGGATTCAGAGGAGGAGGCTCAGGGGAGACCTTATTGCCCTCTACAACTACCTGAAAGGAAATTGTGGTGAGCTGGGGGTCGGCCTCTTTTCGCAGATAACAAATGACAGGACTAGGGGGAACGGCTGCAAGTTGCGCCAGGGGAGGTTTAGGTTGGAGATGAGGAGAAATTTCTTCTCGGAAAGGGTGGTCGGGCATTGGAACAGGTTGCCCAGGGAGGTGGTGGAGTCACCGTCCCTGGGGGTGTTTAAGGAAAGGTTGGATGTGGTACTGAAGGATATGGTTTAGTGGGGAATAGGTGGGGGATGGATGGTTGGACTGGATGATCCTTGAGGTCTCTTCCAACCTTGATTATTCTATGATTCTATGATTAGGGGATCTGAGCCATGCTGTCCCTTCCTGTGAGAAACCCTCCCGTCTGCTCAGTCCCACTTCCACTGCTCTTGTTGGAGGGTCCCTAGAGTTCTTGGAGCATCAATTAGTCTACATATTCACCTTCTGCAGTGCAACATTGCCCCTTTGACAGGAGCTTGGTCATACATTGTTGCTGGGACCCTGAGGTTCAGTGGAGGACGCTGCATCTACCCAGCATTTGCAAAGGCTATGATTTTGCAGAAACACATACAGTAAGAAAGGCATTGTCTAGTGGATTAGGGCCTTGATATTTCTAATCATACCCTGCCTCAGCCTCTTTGAGTGCTGAGAACCCTATTCACTGGCATTCAGTGGTTTCTCTGGGTGCTATTTCAGATGCAGAATAATTAGCAACATGCAGGAAAAGCAACAAAGCCATGAATGGTATTTAGTGACAATTATTCCACCGAACCATTTCTTACTATTATAAATGGAGCTTATTAGCACTAAATTGTTTCCATAGGAAGCAGCATCAGCAATAAAAAGAATGGCTGCAGGCTGGCTCGGCGGTGCGGGAGTCAGCACAATGGAGCCTGCCCGTCTGCTCCTCGCTGCAGGAGCGTGCGGAGGGAGAAACCCACATGCCTGCCACAGCTTGGGGAACTTTGGCTCAGTGCTGCCAGAAGGCCTGGTGCCCTGCACCAGCCCTGCATCATGACATGGTGATGCTACGTGTGATGGACAGGTCTCACGCTACTGGAGTGAGCTGGTTTACAGAGGGGCTGGAGTTGGTGAATGAAATGTGGGGACAGGAGTGGCTGTAAGGAGCTCCCACTTTCCATTTCATCGCTTTGCTTGAAAGGTTTTCTCACAGAGGACATCCTGCTGTCCATTCTTGATGTCCAAGTGGTAGCTCAGGATATGACTCTGCTCCTGACAGCCCCAGAAACTTTTCCGAAACATGAGGGTGCAGCAGGTGGTGGAAGAAGCTGAAGAGCCACAACTTCTCCAATGCACGTGACAGCAAGAAGTGGAAAATTTTGTCCTTGGAAACAGGTAAGCAGCACCACAGGACAGCTTTTCTCTAGATATGGCACAAAGACTGTAGAGCCCCTTCTCGAAAGTAGTCTACCCTTCAGCTCAGCTGCTCCCTCTCAGAGATTCCCAGGGGTTCCAGTGGAGTGGAGGAGGATAACCACACAGGAGAGGGGCAAACCTGATGTCCCCCAGCGGGATCTGGCTGAGATGCTGCGACAGAGCATCTCCAGGAGGATAGCAGGGTCCTTTCTCAAGGGAACTCTGCTAGGAGAAAAGTTTATTTTGCAGAATTTTCCACCGGGAGAAATTTAAATTACATTTTGACGAACCAGACTGATCAAGCTGTGTCTGATACGTCATGGTAGCTCCTGGAAGGTGTAGCTACACAAGGGGAAACATGGGGCTGGAAAGGACTTGGAGGCCCAGACACCACCCAAGCACAGTGGCTCTGCAGAGGCACCCAGGATGCAGCTCCAGGGTGGGAGAATGCACAGGGTAATAAGAGTTTTATTTGGCAGTGCAGCTGTAAGTGGACTGGTTTTGGTCTGCTGGAGGTTGAAAAAGATCCTTCTGCCCCATGTTCAAATTTTAGGCCTTTTGAATTTCAGATCTCCAGAAATTATTTGTTGGGATTTTTTAAGTTTTTAGCTTGGGCTTTTAAAACATCTTTAAAGAATTAATTTAGGAAAATTTCAAGAGAAAAAACATTTGGTCTTTAGAAAAATATTTAACATATTGTAAGTTTTAAAATTTTCCTCTTCTTTTGTCTTTTTTTTTGGGAGAGAGCAGTTGTTGGCACAGTTCTTTGAAAAACTTGACCAGTATTTCTGGCTGAAGAAACCTGTAAGTAGTTTTTAGAGAACAAAAAACTTCCCTGAACATTGTCCGTTTTTATCTGAGATCTCCCTTTTATCTGAGGAGGCACTTGCTCACTACTGGACCTTCCTGTGACAGGATGAAACCTGCATGAGATGGGGGGGGGGCGGGTCTCCTCCTGCAGGTGCCTGTCCCTGAGCCTGTGCTGAGCGACATGAACATGAGCACACTCACAAGTAGTCCTGACACCCAGCTAGATGTCCCAGCCAGAGGTCCAGCTTCCCAAAGTGGAAAATTTATGCCAGGCACAGCATTTTCACACTTTGCATAGATCTCCATTAGTCATTTTATTGATTAACTAAATTATCAAGCTCATCAAATCATTTGCCTGTTTACACCTAATCTCCCCCTAAAGTGAACCCCAAGTGTCAAGTAGAGCATTTGGGTATTTTTCTGCTTAGGTTTGTGATATTCAGATCTAGATGACTAAATCCTTTGTATACCCCCTTCTAAGTACTCATTTGTTTCATAGGTTTGTCGTCAAATCCTGCAAAACAAGATGGTCTCTGCACACTTGTGGGTGTCCATGGGTGAGGTGTCCGGCTTGGCCCCACCAGGCTCCTCCTGCCCAGGGAGGTTGTGCTGGAGGAGATGACCCTGTCATGGTTTGACCCCAGCCAGCAGCTCAGCCCCACACATCCACTCGCTCACTCCCCCCATGGTGGGATGGAGAAGAGAATCAAAAGGGTAAATGTGAGAAAACTCATGGGTTGGGATAAAGATGATTTAACAGGTAAAGCAACAGCCCCACACAAGCAAAGCAAACCAAGGAATTCATTCCCCACTTCCCATGGCAGGCAGGAGTTCAGCCATCCCCAGGACAGCAGGGCTCCATCACAGGAACAGTGATTTGGAAAGACAAACAACATCACTCCGAATGTCTCCCCTCTGCCTTCCTCTTCCCCCAGCCCCTTATACGCTGATCATGACATCATATGGTGTGGAACATTCCTTTGGTCACTGGGGTCAGCTGTCCCGGCTGTGTCCCCTCCCAACTCCTTGTGCCCTCCCAGCCCACAGGTTGGTGGGGTGGGGTGAGGAGCAGAGAAGGCCTTGGCTCTCTGTGAGCCCTGCTCAGCAGGAACAAAAACATCCCTGTGTTATCAACACTGTTTCCAGCACAAATCCAAAACGCAGCCCTGTACCAGGTACTGTGAAGAAAATTAACTCTATCCCAGTCAAAACCAGCACAGACCCTCTGCTCCATGTTTCCCTTCCCTTGTTAGGAGGTGATTGCACAACTGCCCCCTAAGTAGGGATTTGATATCTCGGAGGTAATTAAGGCTCAGGCATGCTCAGAGCCATCAGTCATAGTCAGCAGGAGAGAACCAACCTGAGCTCCTCCAGCCAGAGGCTCCATCCGTACCTGGGACTCGCTCCTCCCCAGCTTTTCACACTCTGCAGGCACAAGGCAGCTGGAAATCCAGGAGCCTCTAAGAGAAGCAGTTGAGATTTAAAGATGCAGCCCACAGAAACAAAGGCACAGCAGTTACTTAGGTAAACACATGACGCATTCACCGTAGTTGAGCGTGACAGCCCCATGGATTTGTGAGAGCGTTTGCCGCACACTCCCCTCCTGCTTTACAGATGATTTAGTGGATGCTTTCATTCGTCCGCTGCTCAAAATTTGTGGGAGATTCCCTCTCCCTCTGCATAAAATACCTCCAGCCATCTATAAAACGTAAACCAACACACCTGCGAGACAGCCGGACAGAGGGCCAAGTGTGCATGGCAGAGAGCACACCCACAGACAGTGAAATAAGTACTGATGGCTTTGATGCAGGGAGCTCAGGCGCTTTCAGAGGCGGAACATTCATTTCCCTTCGTTGGAAATTTGATTTCCCTGCTTTTTATCTTCAGGACAAGATAACAGCACCAAACACTGCAGAGAGCTTTGAAGGCAGACAGCACACGCTCCTGGATGAATCACTCGATTTGACTTTTGAAGGTCTGGGATCCTCTCCAGGGTCTACCCTGTACTACAAGGGATTTTTCTTGTCAGCCCCTTAGTTCTCCCACCTCCTGAGATGTGTAGCAGCAAAGTGGTCATGACTGCTTTGCTCTGATATGTTCAGCGATTAGAAGTATTCATGACTGACGATTTTTAGTCATTTCTCTGGCAGATCAGGCAGTGTAAGCAAGTCTCCTGTGCCTGATGGCCGCTGCCTGACTCTGTTAGCCAGCAGTAGCTGTTCATGCCTAAGCAGCACCCCGGAGGAAACTCCCATTGCTTCATACATTAACATTTGCCACTGCTTCAAGCTTTGCAGATGGCAAAGAACATCTTCTGGAAGGGGCAGAGGGAGTCAGACCAATTAGTAGCGCATCTATTATTGTAAGGAAGGGGATCGCTGTGTCTTCACTGTGCAGGAAGGGCTCAGTGGGTGGCGAAGTCTCCCCCAACAATGGAAACCGCTGCACGGAGCACAGGGCCGTGTGAGCAGCAAGGAAATTAATTAGAGCTAAAGATCAGCAGCCAAAAAGACTCAGGGAGTAAATGTCACTTCCAAAGTAGGGCAGGGAGGTAACTTTGGACTAATTAACCACAGCTTCGCTGCAGGGAAAGGACACGATTGCCAGCTGCAGCCTCCTGCATGCGTTCTGGGCAGAGGCCACCAAAGGTTAACGTGGACTGAAATGAATACGAATCGCTCGTTCTCTTGCAGGAAAAAGACATAATTCAAAAGTAAGTTTACTGTTGACAAAGCACAGCGGAAAGCACTGTGCATCTGTCACACATGCTGACTCCTTGTGGCTGTGCAGAGCTGCCGTAAATAATGGCCATAAATACTGTAACCAAGTTAACATCTAGCTCACTCATGCTATCTGATATTAAGCACAAAGAAAGTTGTATTAACAGTCAAAGATGTCTGCGAAGTCAACACTCTCAAACAAACAAGACAGAGCTGTGTTAGGCTGCGCTCTGCTGTGGGTGTGCAGCCTGGCAAGGGTCTCCGTGCTGTTTCAGATCACTGCCATACCCATTTTTCCCTGGGCCCTGCCTCACTCGGTGTGCGGGAGGCTTTCCCACGAGAAATCTGTGCAGAAGGCTGCTTCCAAGCTGGCGCTGGCAAAGACGGCACAGCAAAGAGTCCATCTGCAAAAAAACACCCACTGTGATGGCTGCAAGGTTTCCCCCAGGCATATGGGAGGAGGAACGCTTCTTCCCTGTCTCTCTTGCAGCTGCCTGAACTGGGGTAACCTACAATCTGGGGCAAAGCTGTGGAAAAATTTGTGAAACGTTGCATCCTCCTCTCCTCCTGATCTGCCAGCTGGGAGCAAGCACACGACCTCCTCTTCCTCCCTTCTGCCATCTGCGAGCAGAGTGGGCACTCTCAGGGGCAGCAGAGCCAGCTGCCCCTCAGGGGAAGGGATGCTGAGGGTGACAGCTGGGTGGGCAGGACCGTGTCCTCTCCAGGGAAAATGCAGTCCCACCGTGCCCAAACCAGGCAAGAGAGCAGACCTGGTGACAGGAACTGGGGTCAGCCAAGAGCCCCGTGATTGCCAGGCAAGTCCGTAGTCTGGGGTAAAACCTGTAAGCCAGGTTGGGCATCAACGGAGTCCCCAGAAACACAGCTCAGGTGAGGGGCATGGGCTAAAGGACTGAGCTTAAACGCAGCTCCGGAGGTGGGGAGCAGCCTATGGGGCTGCTCTCAGAGATGTTTCACACGGTCGTTTTCCCAGCAGCCTGCTTCAAGTTCATACAGCCGCACCATAAGTCAGAGCTGACCTTGAGGACAGCAGGCAGAACCCTGTGAGGGGGATGAGGGTTCATTCAGGGCCCTGATCGGCACACCCATGGCAGTGCCATCCGTCGGGCTCCCCAGAGTTTGGACAAATCTCTGACACTTAACTCTCATAGTGGGAATACATGCAGGAGATTACGTGTGTGGTGTCTGGGGATGGTCTGTCTTTGTGAAGGTCCCGTACCAACATGCTGGAGTTCTTGGTGTCTCAGCTCACCCCTCTCGCCCTCTTGTCCCACAGCAGGCTTTCAAAACAAGACACATGAAACCCCAGACAAACAACTCTGCTCAGCCCAAACATACTGGTACTACTGGCTCCAGGAAGGACGAAAAGGATTTCTCTAGGGTCCCGAAGAGATCCCAAGGGCAAAAAGATGTTGGAAGTGGAGTGCAATGCATCCATCTGACCATGAACAGCAAGGAAGCATGATCCATACATCTGGAGATTTCTTAATGTGGAACTGAAAGATTCTCTCATGTTTTTAAAGTTCCAAGTTTTGTATTTTTGAGGGCATGTTGCCATTTTATGCCCGACAGCTAATGAAATTGTGTGTGCATGTGTATGCCAAAAATCCCAGCAATTTGATTTCGTTATGCAGAACGTGCCCTGAACTAGCTAGGGAATTGTTAATGCACATGGTCGTGCTGCAGGATGCAAGGATGTCTTCCCATCTCTAGCAAGCATGAGTGACAACTGCTCCCGACTCTCTTACTTGGTTAAATAAGGGGAAAAAAATAAAACACAGTTATTGTTGAGCTGAGAGAGGAAAGCAAGATGAGAGCTTAGAGCCACCTTTTCAGTGAAGAGTGAATAGCAAAATGTTGTGCTAGAATAGGTGGGCTAGTGCAAGCCTTCCTACAGACTGGTATGGAGATGCTAATGCTGGAACACCAGTGGCCAGTTCCCAGAATGGAAGAAAAATCAGTTGCCAACATCTCCTTAAGACTAGCAGTGTCTGGTCCAGTGTCTTTATGAATGGCCAGAAGACTTTGCTCAGGATACCAGCAGCCAGCAGCCAGCAGATTGTGGGCCATCAGTACCAAATACACATAAACCTGTCCCATGCAATGGGCCTTGTGTTGTTATGGATGTGTCAAACCACATTCCTGCCTTGACTAGAAGGGAATATTCTCTTTCCTCCCAGCACTGAGCATCACTGAGACTGCAGGAGAGTTCATCCTGCTCTGGCTCTGTCACCTTTGCTGGACAGTGACACACATGCCCCTTCCTCCTATTCTTTTCAACTCCATCTTGAGCTGAAGAGTGGGAGGAGCCCCATGGAAGAGTGCTTTAGGAGACAGGGATGCTATAGCAAGGACTGTAGCCAGGGACTCAACTGGGTTTAGGTACAGCCTTTGCCGGTGACACCAACACCAAAACACCACCAGCAAACTATCGCTCCCAAAGCACAGAGCGGATTGGTCAGCAGGGGCTGTACCCCAGGCAGTCTGGATAAGTGCAATTATCCCCCAGGCTGACACTCTCCTAGAGGGCTGGCCCCACGGTGGAGGAAGCCCTCTCTGCCATACAAAGCTCTCTTCCTTTTCATCACCTCCACAGGCCCACATTTCTGAGCTCAAACAGAGCTGTGCAGGGTGCTCATACTGACCTCAGTGTGTAGAGGAGCTGGTCAGTGTGGCTTGTACTCTTCCCCTCCTGGAGCTGAAAAACTTCAGGGCCTTCCATAGGGTGGCAGTCGATACCCCACTGATCAACAGCATAGAGACCCAGCAAGACCAGAAGACTCTTGTTGTGGAAAAATGAGCAAGTTCAAGGCAGAGAGAGCAGAGTGTGAAGGACACTGAGCTATTCTGTGCTCTGTCTGTAGAGTGTTAGAGCCATAATTTTCTCCTAACCCCCCGGAGAACAGAAACAGAATGCTGCTTTGGCTGTTTCAGAGCTGCAGGGTCTCAAAGGCAGGCAAAGAGCTGGCTGGAGGTGGTGGTGGTGGAGGTGTACTCTGTGCTCCTGCAGAATGGAGAATCTGCTGAAGTGTATTTGGTTCCCAACTTTTTTTTGTTTCTCCTGAGGTGTGGTGCTCTTAGGATACGCTGCATGAAACTGCCTCCTACGTGAGAATGCCTAGGAATCCCTTTCCCAGTTTGCTTTCAAATTCAGTGCAGGGGGCCAAAGAACATCTAGTTGCTCCTAGCCCTGCACAGGGTCTCCAGGATGGGGTAGAATTCGGTGTCCCCCAGGAGAGACCTTCTTCCCAATCCTGCTCTTTCTAGGCAGAGAGAAGAACCAAGCACAATGTGATACGTGGTGCTTGCAGACATAAGAGCAGATACAGAGTCTGTCCCTTGCTAGGAAGTGCATGGATTGGATGGAACAAGAGCTGCACTTAGGACCTTAGTCAGCTCAGCCAGTAACAGGGAGCAGGTACTGGGCCACTGTCAGAGAAGTGGGAGCAAGAGCAGAGTTACTGCCCAGGGCTGTGTAATAATCCAGTGTGATGGCATCATCTCACCGTTGCTCCAGGGCTTTGCATGGAGCGTAGACACCAACCCTGGTCCTGATCCAATGGGGATAAACTGCCCAGTGCAAGGGAAAGCCTGCCCAGGGTTGCATGAAGGGCTCCTGGCAGAGCAGAACTCAGGAGTCCTGCCCTGACCTCACCGTGCTCACAGCTAGCCGTGGGCTGGACTCTGCCTGCCCCCTTGGCTGAGTGAGGAGGCTGCTGTGCTCCAGCAGGTTGTAGGAGAGGCCTTGGCACTGGCACCAAATGTCTGTTAATGATGTTTTTATGATGCACTTTGCTAGTGTTGGGTTGTGATGTTATGACATGATAGAATAGAATAGAA